>ML779196.1:629187-640890 GCA_009831015.1 Picea engelmannii
CATGAAATAATAAATATGATATATACAATTAAGGGAATAACATTCAGATGAAAGAAGAGAAAAAAACTAAAAGAAATGAAATATAAATATGGAAAATAATTTTTCTTTATTCAATATTTCTTCATTAGTACATTAGATTGATAGTATTAAATCTCTTTCAGACTTCTGTAAAAGTATGGACTAGAAACATATTCTTGCATAGACAACTAGCTTTTACAAGACCACCTAGCTACTATATAAATGACAAACAAAAGATTTTGGACTCACACATATGCAATAGGCTTCTGTGAAAGTTTTTTTTAGACGTTGGTATTAGTCTCTTTATGCAAAAAAAAAGATAAGAACTTGACGTCCCATTTTTTCCATTTAAAAAGAACTCCATAACGAGTTTAGAATGATCTCAATTTTAGTCTTTCTAGAGTCTCATACATGTTGATATGTCTATTTATTTATTTAATTATTATTTATTCATATAACCTTGTATTCTCTAATTATTTATGCATGTCTTCACAATGGAAATGCAACTAAGAACTAGACTATGTGTGATGTGGTTGTATAATCTTTTGCATCATCCAACTCATGGATGCAGGTAGTTTGTACTCATTTTTCCATTTTGTTTAGTGTGTGTGTGCATAGTTTCCAAAGATTCATATATATTTCAACCCTTTACTAACTTCTGAGAAAAAATTACCCTAGTATGTGTTATTTAGGGTTCACAACAAATCCGCAGTCCTATAAATTGTAACTTGTAAATTAACAAGACAATAGATGGATTTTTCTTCCTAGGGAGTTCATTTATCATCATGCCCCGTTTTCATGCATTTTTATGTATTTTTCCCTTTATGCATTTTTTTTGCATTTACATTGCAAATTTTATCCTTTGTGCACACTAGAAGGTTTTAGGTTTAAAAATGCACAACTGAAGTATGAATAGATGTAAAATAATAAAATACAAACTCCGCAATCTGAACCACTCAATTTGAACCTACTCCCTATGTCCAATTCAATTCGATTTTTATTTTACTTTATTATACCGATGTGAAACCTCTGATTCCCATTTGTATCTCTACTGCGTCACAAATCCAATGGATGTCATTGACCATGATGTCTCACATATGATGAATCCATAGCGCCATATCATTGGATAGTCGATGAACTGTACGTTGTAAATCATCACCATGCCAATGTAGGCTACTGGTCATAAAGTCACAATTTTGATGGCATTTGCATCGACTTTCTGATGACACTTACATGCATCTATGTTGCAATAACAACCACCACCATCAGTAAAACAACGACGAATTATCTGATGATGGTTTATTTGAAATTTCCACATGGAAGACCAATGCATCGCAATACCACAACTGCTATGATGGTCAGAATAGTGACAATATGGTGCGACAAATATATGTTTTGTAAAATCTCTCCACAATTTCCATGTGACACTTTGTTACATCGAATATACAACATACTTTTAGTGTTGTCGGGATTACGATGAAACTGGTTCGACAAATTGCTAGAGAGGAGGTTTGTCAAAATCCAGATGGGAGTCCATTGGATGGGCATCGGAATGGCATCAGAAAATGAGCCAAATGTACCATTGAATGGATACCCAATATTCTAATAAAAATGGGAGGTTTTTTAATTAGAAATATGTATTGGGAAGAGGGTTCAACAAAAATATTTTTGGAGGGATTTTTTAATATCTAGTGAAATTTTGGGTATTCTTCAATGTCCCATGAAGAAATATGTTATGTCACATGTTGACCAATTGAATCCCCCATGACTTGTCCTTATAAATAGAAATCTAAAAAATAGACAAGATTGGAATATAAATACGAACATTCAAGTCCAATGAAATATCGAGATTCACAAGATGATCGATCATTTTTGGAAAATCTATCTTATCTTACATTACTTCATATATAAGTACAATAGCAAAGTATATATCATAGCATGAAAATCAATTGATTTCCCTATTTTGTATGATATGATCCCCGAACCAATTCATCATTAATATGTTTTGTAATTGTATGTTGACATTTATTGATATGATCCGCATCACACCTAGACTTGTACACACACTTATCCCCTTCTAATGCATGGAAAAATATTAGGAGGCATAGAAAGGGGGGAAATTCTAAAATCGTTGAAGACACAAATAAGCAACATGTACTATCATGAGTGATGTAGCTAAAACTAAGTAACCATCAACAAGATAAACTGACCACTACAAATATAAACCAAAATTACTATGGTCCACTCTTTTTTCCACAAAAAAATGACAAGTGTGGTCCCTGCAATGTGGATTTATCTTATGAAGCATTATGTAGTTGTAATTGCATCCAAGTTTAGTGTTAATATATTCCTTGAGAAGAATAATAGATCCCACTACTAGCTATAATAGTATGACCTATCATGTCACACCATTGATTAGTCACAAAGATATTGTTCCATAACAATAAATTTTATAAGCATTAATCAATTATTAATATGATTTTATAATATCTATAGGCTAAATCGACTATTCACAAGAGAAAGGAATCATTAGTTATTGTAGGGGAAAAACAATTTTTTCACAAGGAAAGCTTGTTAATAAAAATGTCATATTAAAATTAGTTCTATATCTAATATATACTTGGACATGCCACTTCCGAGTGGATATGTGTAAAGTTGTATTCCCCCTCTTGTCCTGCAAATTAATAACAAAATGATTGGTTCTTACTAATTATTCAACCAAATTAACACTCTTTATCTTAATAGACATGTAGTGTAGTCTCTTTGTCACATCCCCAATACCCTCTATACTCCATTGGATATGGGGTACTACTTAAAACCAAAAATTTCCACTAACTCCTTGCTCCAATACCAATTTCCTCACCACTTTGATATTTATTAAGTAATGCATGCAATCATGACAATGAAATATTATGCAAACACAAATAAAAATTTTAATGTACAATGACACCATAGTCATAGATGCATGTTTAAACATGCAACATAATTGAACAAACTAGTATCTAATTAAGTTCATAACATCAACAACATTAATTCAACATATTCATAAATAAATCGTGAACACTTATCTTTCTAGGAATTAACCACCAACTCATTGCAGACGAAGGACATTCCACCTAACCATAGGCTCTCTGTTGCACTTAATCTCTCTACAACATAGGCCACCCCAACCTTTATCTATGAATCCACAAGGATAAAATCACCTATGGTGATCTCTAGCTCTCCTTGCATAACCCATTTCCCAAAATATCATAGTCTATAAACTCTTATAGATATCCCAATCAACCAATCCTTTTTCCTCATAAGTGATGCAGACCCCCTTCCCTCCAAAGGGTTTCTTGAGCTCCTGGTCTTGGATCGTTTGAATTACTAAGTCGGAGAGACTCCTTGGGTCCCCCCCCGGGCACCCGAAACAACTCTACCCACACACATAGGTTCCTTCCACAAGTGACCACAACTATGACCATGGGTCTACCTCCTCGTGGTTCAAACTTCGGGGATATCCTGAATCCTTCCCTAAAATTTTCCCTAAACTCTATTCTACGAGGTCCCAAACTCCTTTCACGCATCTCCTTGGATTCGCTGGTCCCGCTATGGTTCGGACTTTGCTAATTCACGAAATTCTAGGCCTTCCTCCCACAACCTCCAATCTTCTGATTCCCAAACCCATTAATCTGTTGCCATGTGATCTCTTGCAATCAACGACTAGGATTGGATCATGACTTCGGACTTCACGGATCCTCTTTCATCAAGTCCTCGGACTCACCAAACTCCAAAGTACTGAAACACTCCCCGATTGCCTTCCGTGTAGCTTCACCAGATCCACCGGTCTGAAATTGTTTGCCTCCTTCTAAGAATGGATCTATCATTCACTGACTCTCAGTGAAGACTTATTGGGCTTCTTTCCTTGAAGGTTTCTACCACTCTTCCTCCTAATATTTCCTTTTTCTATTTGTTCCTCTTAACAATATCCTCAACACTTAGTCGAATTCCTGGTCTATGCAACCCTTGCAACAGACTTTCATCCACCACTCAGCTCTTCCTCGTGGATGGCTTCATATTTCTTGTGAATGAAAATCACACTATCTCCCCTGAGATTTCGAGTCTGAAAACTCTATCACGCACTACTTGCGAACATCAATGCACTCCTTGCATGCACATAAGTTTCACTATCTCTTCTGGGATTTCGAGTTGAAATAGACTCAATCACGCACATCTTGTGGACACTATGAACACCTTGCACTCACTTACTGAAGAGAAATGATTGAAACTTATCTATTCTTCACAGTGACTCATACATTCAACAAATAAAATGCGGTCATGGATTCAAGAACAAGAAATAACAGAGAATTGAAAAATAATAGAAAGTCTACCATTCACTCATTCAGATAGACACATAACAACACACATTTGGGACAATATATTCTTATGTTATATTCATCCAACTGAAACTGGTATACATACATACATTGTTCTTCACTACTCCTTAACCTATACAAGATAGATTCAATTGTTGCTCGATTCTCCTTTATCTGCAACAACAACAATCAACAACCCTTACTGAGCAATATTACAAATATTTATACAAAGGGGCTCTCTTGAGTTCTTCCCTCCAACTAATCTATGCTATCTTAATGGAATTGGATGCTATCAACTACCTAACACTTAATACAATAGATATTGAGTCAGAGAGATGAGAGTGCAAGATCCAAATCTGTACTGCGATCCGATTTACAAAATAAAATGCATTCCCCCATCAATCTTTCGTGATGGCTTATCCTCCGATTATTAAAGGCATTCATAACTCAAAAAGCTTTGTCATATATTACATTAATACATTGATCATTTGAAATTCAAAATATTTCAAAACATGCGCTAGCGCACCCAGCTGTCTCCCATGCTTGTGCTTTGCTGGCGATGCTCCTGCATAAATAAGACTACATAACCCAAGGATTGAGATCCTCTTGTTTTTCATGCAGTCCCTTAGGCTATCCAACTTCCCTCTAGGGTTATAACATAGATCGACTAAGAAATATCACTACAAGGGACTCCAAGGATTATCATTTGTAATCAAGTTTACTCAATGACAACCATTTTCCATACATATAGACATAATCCATAGTTTGTTATATTCTACAACTATCCCAATCAATCAAGCCTCTTTGCCATAACCCTACACAACCCAAGGAATCAGATACCCTATTGGACAGTGGTTTGTTGGTTGTCATTGATGTCAACCCTTGCATAGTGATCTTGGAGAATGATGTCAACCCTTAGAGATCGATGTCAATCCTTGAAGAATTCTGGTTGCATATTCCGGTAGCCCCAACGGTGTGGTCTTGGTACCCGAAGTTGAATAAGGAATATGGATATGAAGGATATTGTAATGCAGGAATGACCCTCATAAATGGATAGTAATTGTCGTGTCATTTCCGGTGATATGTGGAAGGACACATCATTCCTCATGGTTAGGGAGATATGTCCTTATAAATTCCGAAGCCTCGAAGAGTTGACAAGAAGCCCCTAGTTGTTATAAGTCTTGGTCAAATGGGTAAAGTTGTTGTAAGAAGAAAACCCTAGAATCCCTAAATTGAGGAGAGGAGTTACCTAGCTCAAGTATATAATCACCTCAAGGAGTCATTCAAAAGTACAATCATACACTTATTCATTACTTATCTTTATTTTGATATAATGATCTTCTTCTAAGGTTGTAGTGTCATTTTTTGAGGTATCAAAAAAGGGTTGACATCGAGAATCTCAGAGTTACATCAAAACCCTAGTTTTTGATGTATACGAGAGTTCTAGGTTAGTAAGGGAGTGTATGTACGTAGGCTACAGTGAAGAAAATGGTGCATATACATGGGATGTAGAGGAAAAAGTAACGTACATGTGAAAATCTCATGAAAATTTGAGTAGATGTTGGTTCTAGGTCCCTAGTGTTATCAGACTAATCGGTAGGTGCAGACACTAACTGATCTCCCTAGATCCACCTAGATCTAGAACAAAACACACCAGAACATAATGCTTTCCTTAAGTTTTAGATATTGTATTTACTAACTAAAGAGGGATGAGTGACATACCGTTTAAATGTCGCTTCCTCTTGCCATCACCATCCTAGCTCTATTCCAACGCTCATACAATGATGAACCTATAAAAGAACACAACCAACCAAAGTGATAGTAATAGCATAAAATCAATATAAACCTATGTATGTGATCAAGGAATCATGCAATAAAACAAAACAAGCTTTATAGCAAAGAATCATATTATTGTATCATATTAAATGTGAAAGAGAGATTACAACCATGGCCTTGATGTCGTAAGGTCCCTTCCAACTGTCCTTCGTTCCCCACACACTTCTTGCTCCAAGGATTTTGAGACCATAGATCTGATAGCTACTCACAATCTATCTTGACAAAGCAAATCTCAAAGCCACTCCAACCAAGCTGCTAATTCCAAGCCAACCAAAATCTCCAAGCTAACCAAAGCTAACTTTCTCCATGAGAACTCCTCTCCTTTTATAAGTTGAAGAGGATAAGGTTAGGAGGTTAGGATGATCCCACTAAATCATGAAAGTGAGTAAGATCCAAACCATTCGGATGCCACCTCACCATAGAAGTTTCTCCTTCTAGAAGATTCGAGAGAACGCTTGTTTTTCCCACGTGTAGGCATTCTCGCACCCTAGATATAGAGAAACTTTCTAACATCTCGCACCCTAGCTATGGTGAAACCTATGAGAATCAAGCATTCTCACACCCTGTCTATATAGAAACCTATGAACTTCCTTTTTTACAGGGCTTTTACAAAGGAAAATGCAACTTATTTTCTCAAGAAAAGTTCTTCTCCCTTCTCTCTTCAGGAACTCAGTCCATTAACCCCTTTGAAGGAAACATATAGGTTTACATCATTAACGGTCATAGGGATGACGAAAATAATGTGTAACAAAGAGCCCCCCAAAGTATGAAGTTAGAACAGAGTGATAGCTAAAATACTTTGTCGAGTGTGTGTAGGGAACAAGGAACAGTTGGTCGAAAACCTACCAACAAACAAGGAAATACAGTACAGTAATATATCATCACTGAGGTAGGCATTCCCATACTCAGAATGCAAATGACTTAAAGCATAAATGTCGACATGCAAAGATCCATGTCAAGACAGGTCATGGCCACCAAACATACACTGTGGATCCATGCCAATATGACTCAAATCTGAACATAGCCACCAAAAATACACTGTGGATCTATGTGTTAAATACTCAAATTTGAACATATCCATGAGACATACAATGTGGATCTATGCAACACTACAAACTAAATATACTCCAACACAACCTAAATCTGTTAGAAAAGATTCAGGGTCTTCATCTCTATCACTCTATAGTACGAATCTAACCATGCGAATACATGTGTTGAAGTTGAAAATGGTAGAAACCACTTGATTACCAGTCATTAGTGTATACCGTTAACAAGTGCGAGGGAAATCACCATTAATGTCAATGACTCCCAAGGTACTCTGGTACAATCCAACGAATGTGAATCAATGAGCTGAGGTCGAACACTCGACAGAATCTCTCGATCAAGGGTTGATAATGAAAACCCACTGTCGAAAGAGAGGAAACCTGTCATTGAGGCATGCAAGTTCCAAGGTACCAATTAGTTTCTAAGTCTAATTCCTGGATAATGAGTTGAAGTCGACAGGAAAAGACTCGTCACAGGAGAGCCTTAATGTATCCCAAATCAATGACACGAAACAAGTAATAAGATTTTATGTAGATCAGAGTAACAAGTGATTTAGGACTAACTCAAGGATGGCTGACACAATAGAAGGCCTAAAGACTGTAGAAATGTTCGACGCAATAGAAGTCTTTCTGGGTTGAACTTATTTTTTGAACATATTGACGACACGACAACTGTCTTGGAAATACTGACTCAACAACAAGGATCACAGACCAATTTGTAATCTTATAGGAGTATGATCAGGAGACAAGTGGATTTTCTAACCTAGACACAAGGCAAGTGAAAGGGTGTCATGTTCAAAAGTGACTCTTTCATGGAATACAGGTTTAGACACAATTCTTTCCAAATTTTTCTCCCGCCATTTCTGGCGAGTACCTCTTTATTTTTACGCAAGGTTGAGGAGGATAAAATATGCTTGTAAATGTATGCTCATCCTTCGGATGAGTCCCTCAGAGTATGTTTAATGAACCCTAAGAAGGAGTGGTTTGATCCCATATGGGCCTTTCGATGTTTGTTTTATGAGTCCAAAGAAAGAAAACTCGAGGGTTTTTCATGATTATAGAGTTTGGAAAAACACTTAAAAGAGAACTCTCTCAGTTCCTTTTTCATAAACTAGTCTGATGAGACCAAAAAAGAGATAAATTATTGCCCAACAAACACTTTCTTCAAATACTTTAATGAGCGTGAAAATAGCAAGGTCGCTCGACAATCTTTTCATGTTTAGAGAGTTTGAAAAGAGCTTAAAGGGAACTCCAATGGATTCCTTTTTCATATAACCTTTACGAGTCCGAAAAAAGTGATAAAAGTATACTCGGTTACATTCTCACATATTTACGAGCATGAGAAAGAACAAAGACTAAGCTCAGTAACTTATTCTCATGTATTAACGAGCATGAGAAAGAACAAAGACTAAGCTCGAGATTGTTTTTATTTTTACGCAAGCTTTAAAACAAAACAAAACTATGCTTCGGATAGATTTTAATTTTTACACAAGCTTAAAAACTAAACAAAACTATGCTTGGACCTGGTTTCATTTTTACGCAAGCTTGAACCAGAGGAAACTATGCTTGAGGTAAGTTGTTTCATTTTTACACAAGCTTGAACCATAGAAAACTATGCTTGGACTTCCCAACGCATAACACGGGGATGGTTGGTACTTAGCCCCCAGCTTAAGAGTCTGAAAATTTTAACTTCAGCATGAAGTCCAGAGGCCAAATACAAATGCCCCCCAAGCTTTGTTTCATCCAACTGCAAAGGAGAATGAAATGAAGCTTCAAATACTAGACGAAGGACTTGACTCAAATAGAAAACTATTTCATTTTTTAACGAGCTTGACACAGAAACAAGAACTATGCTCGCAACCTATGTTTCATTTTTTAACGAGGTTTCCACAGAGATGAAAAAACTACCCTCATAAGTGGTTTCATTTTCTAATGAGCTTGAAATCAGAAAACCATGCTCAAAGGCCTCTCTTTCATCTTTTAACGAGGTTGCCTCAGAGATGCAAAAACTATTCTCGGACCTCTCTTCTTGATCATGGATTCCAAGAAGACAATGCCCTGGAATGACACCATGTCAAGGGAAAAAATCGGTCATGGCTTCCAAGAGGTCTTCGCTGGAAGGAAGAAACACATTCTGGAAAGACACCATGTTGAGGGTCGCGACAGGAGTAAAGAGATCAGGCTCTAACAACCCTACGACAGGAGTAAAGAGATCAGGCTCTAACAACCCTAGCGAAGAGATCACCATGTCAATTACTGGATCTAAGTTGTCATAAGTTGAAGCCATGGGAGACAACGCGACATAATTGACTTGCGGCAGGGGTGATATCGTCTACATATAAGAACCATTTAGGGAGGCAATTCAGTCGGGGCTAATGAATGAAAGTTGATCAACAGTCACAATTCTTCCATCATGAGGGAAAGATATCACACGAAAAAGAGTGGACACAATAGCTTTCATGCCATAGACATAATCTTTCCCAAGGAGTAAAGAAAAATCCAATGGGTCTTGGACTACCATGATGTCAATAAAGACAGTTTTCCCTCCCAACGTTATAGGAAACTGAGGAAGGGTCCCTAAAGGTTGACTAGTTCTTCTGTTAAAAGCTAACAGATTCTACGTAATGGGCGCAAGTGGAGGACAACCCAAAGCTTGCCAAGCAATAGAGGACAAAATACTAACAGATGAACCTTCATCTATCATTGTCTGAGGAACGTCTCGACCACAAACTTGTACTGTAATCTAGAAAGGAATGTGAGAGGGAAGACGAGGTCCAGTTAGCACACCCCAATCAAAACGGATGGCCTCATTACTTGGAGGGAGTTTCACGGGAGAAGGAGGAATACCCCCTGACACAGCAGAGTCTGTATCAACGAGAAAAACATGGGCAGTATCGGGTTTACTCTCTAGCGGGAGAGTAGGATCGACCGATGATGAGATCAGATCGACCACTTGGGTTTCATTCTCCAAGGGGAGAATGGGGTTGACACATGTAAATGGATCGACCACTTGGGTGACAGTCTCTAATGGGAGAGTAGGATCGACTGATGATGAGATCAGATCGACCACTTGGGTTTCTAATGGGAGAGTGGGATCTACCGAGGATGGGATCAGATCGACCTCTTTAGTTTCGCTCTTTGAGGGGAGAATGAGATTGACAGAGGATGGTATCGAATCAACCACTTTGTCAATTGGTTCAACTAAGGACGTGACCATATTGACGACATGATCAACTGGATTGATCGGTGAAGGGACCAATGTGATCATTCCATCAACTACAGGTGGGTTGAGAGAAATCTTGAGATAAGCGGCTGGGAGTTGAGGCTGTGAAGCAATCATGTCTTCCAGTAATTTTGAGGCTTCGTCCATTCGAGAACAAAGGTGAGTGAGATGACTCCCTTTGCATAACATACACGGGAACTTGACTCTACTTTTCTTCTTCCCAACCGTATCATGACTGGTTGATGGGGGGTCGTTAGCATGTTGTTCAGAGGCTAACGACATGGGTTGGCAAGGGCGTGTAGACCATGATTCTATAACCTTGGATAGACCAGGGCAATCCTTAAGAAGATTTCTACCCTTACAAAGCCTGCAAGGGTACTTAGGCTTATGGGTTGTTTGGGTGATCTTGACTTCATCAACACTCCCAGCACGATTAATAGTAACTGGTTGTTTTCCAACATGTTTGAAAACGGGTGGAAGTTTTGACCCTTGTTTATCTTTCTTCTTCTTAATCTTTATTTTCTTCTTCTTATTATTCATCAGGTGACTAGCTTCAGAACTTTCACCCAACGAAGAAGATGAAATGGAAGGCGACATTGCAAGCGAAGAAGGAAAATAAGACCTTATTGGTGAAGAAGGTGAAGGATCAACATGAGGTTGATGCTCTTGGGGGAAAGTGCTTGTGACTGAAGCACTAACTGCATTCGGGATTACCTGAGTGGAAAACAACCATACCGGTAATCCAATAGTGAGACCTGGAAGGCTCAAAGTAGCAATGTGAGGAGGACCAATGTTTCCATAAGAAGGGAAAAAAAAAGGTTCCCCTAGAGCAGAGGTTCCTTTATTGGTAATTTCGGGAACTAACGCCATGAAAAACAAAAATCCAATCTAGAGTCCACTAGGGAAAACAAACAGCACACGCTAAAAATCTAGGAAGCAAGCAAACAAAAAAAACCTTCTCACAATGAATGCACTAGTTGGTGATGAAATCCAACGTCGCGGGAACAATGTAAGAAGGGGATGAGATAGAGTGGGTGGAAAAGTTACGTTGACGACCTACTTAACGGACTTACACCCTGGTACAAGCTCCCACACATAATCGTGGGTATACCCTCCAAGGAGCCCGAGTGAGTTTGGCCAACGTCGATTCTAGGTACCGTGAAGACTTGCCCCTCCACAGTCACCTTGTGTAAAGACCCTAAAGAGATAGGCCACTAAGGTTACC
>ML779196.1:640940-686361 GCA_009831015.1 Picea engelmannii
AATCGTGGGTATACCCTCCAAGGAGCCCGAGTGAGTTTGGCCAACGTCGATTCTAGGTACCGTGAAGACTTGCCCCTCCACAGTCACCTTGTGTAAAGACCCTAAAGAGATAGGCCACTAAGGTTACCACTGACAACAATAAATCCTGGGGGGACATTCGACAGTTCGATCCACACGCAAGGGAAAGGTATCTATCCCAAAATCGTCTTGAGAGGCTTCCACTCATCATTGTGGGTATACCTTCAAGTGACAACCGTAATACATGCAATCTCTACACCAAGACCAACAAGGCAGGGTGAGTAACTCTGCCAGTCTCAATGAGACCTCGTGATTGACCCTTGTGTTAGAAGGGCTTCCCAGGACAAAATGAAGTAAGTGGATTTAACTCTCCCTATCACAAGATACTATGTTTGTTTGGAGCTTTGGAAAGTTATCTTTCACACCTATTCCAAAGCCCTACAACTAATCTAATGTAGGTTTGCTACCAGAAAATATAAAAATGTCTAATCAATTTTTATAAGCGCTTTATTTTATAGTTGTTGTTACTCAAAAGGAAGATGGCGTGGACAATATGGTGTTTTGACCGACTCGAAAATTATGCAAAGATATGAAGATGCGATCTTTTCATTTCGATGAAAGCTATGCTACGAGAAGGAGAAGCATTTATCATTCCCATATGCACAATGTCCCAAAATATATTAAACTTATCAATATCAATATCCTCAAGAAATGAGAAAAAGGTATTGTACACCAATGCACAATTCATGCCCCCCCCGGCCATGAGGGGAAATTTTTTTCATAATTTAAGATCAAAAAATGCCAAGAATCATGCAATTTCACTACTTCACATGCAAGGATGCCCCCAATCTAATATAAAGAAAGAAATTAAATCTTTTTGTTTCAAAATTTTCACTAAAAGAAATAATGAACCTTCTTAAAACAAAGAAACCCAAAATAATAGTTTTCTTTTAAAGAGAACTATTCAGAAGAAATATGATCTTTCCCTAAACAATTCTAAAGAAAACATGCGCTTTGTAATTGAAAGACACTCAAAGCAAGAGACTAATCCTTCAAAACCAAACAAAGCAAAAGTGGATAAAAGAAACTCAAAGGATGTCAAGCAGACTGTAAGCAGATCAATATAGGCTCCAAAAGTTCAATCCAGTTGTTCAAAGCAAAACTGGGCATCAAAAAATGACAAGACCCAATCTAAAAATTTTAACAAACAAGTTTGCAGGCTGGCAGTGTATTACAGTGTGAGAATCAAAGATTCTTGCAGGCTAAACAAAGGTTGTCTGTGAGGGGTTCGCACTGGACTTAACACCAGGGTGCGAACTCAGGGGTTTCTCGCAGTCCACTAAAGGGTACAGTGCGAGAATGCCTGTAAACAAGAAATTTTTTGAAAAGGGACTAAATTTGAGTGAACTTTCAGATCCAGAGAGTCTGGATGGATCTCCCACAGACTTAGAGACCAGAAAACAAGCAATCAAAGCAAGGGAAACTAGACTAACTAGGAAACAATCCGATCCCCAGTGGAGTCACCAATTTTGTTATCAGACTAATCGGTAGGTGCAGACACTAACTGATCTCCCTAGATCCACCTAGATCTAGAACAAAACACACCAGAACATAACGCTTTCCTGAAGTTTTAGATATTGAATTTACTAACTAAAGAGGGATGAGTGACATACCGTTTAAATGTCGCTTCCTCTCGCCATCGCCATCCTAGCTCTGTTCCAATGCTCATACAATGATGAACCTGTAAAAGAACACAAACAACCAAAGTGATAGTAATAGCATAAACTCAATATAAACCTATGTATGTGATCAAGGAATCATACAATAAAACACAACAAGATTTATAGGAAAGAATCATATTACTATATCATATTAAATGTGAATGAGAGATTACAACCATGGCCTTGATGTCGTAAGGTCCCTTCCAACTGTCCTTCATTCCCCACACACTTCTTGCTCCAAGGATTCTGAGACCATGGATCTGATAGCTACTCACAATCTATCTTGACAAAGCAAATCTCAAAGCCACTCCAACCAAGCTGATAATTCCAAGCCAACCAAAAGCTCCAAGCTAACCAAAGATAAATTTCTCCATGATAACTCCTCTCCTTTTATAAGTTGAAGAGGATAAGGTGAGGAGGTTAGGATGATCCCACTAAATCATGAAAGCGAGTAAGATCCAAACCATTCGGATGCCACCTCACCATAGAAGTTTCTCCTTCTAGAAGATTCGAGAAATCGCTTGTTTTTCCCATGTGTAGGCATTATCGCACCCTACATATAGAGAAACATACGAACATCTTGCACCCTAGCTATGGTGCAACCTGCGAGAATCAGGCATTCTCGCACCCTGCCTATATAGCAACCTGTGAACTTCCTTTTTTACAGGGCTTTTACAAAGGAAAATGCAACTTCTTTTCTCAGGAAAAGTTCTTCTCCCTTCTCTCTTCAGGAACTCAGGCCACTGACCCCTCTAAAGGAAATAGATAGGTTTAGATCATTAACGGTCATAGGGATGACGAAAATAATGTGTAACACCTAGAGTCTGAAACGAAGGTTACAGGTCATCATCTTACTATTCCAGGTCATCTTCATAGGTATTGGTATGGTTGTATACTTGTTTTTATGGTTACTTTTGGTCATGATATGGTGTATGATTGAGGCATACTTGGTATGGTTGGTTTGGTACCTGAATATGGTATATCTTGGTGGTTTGGCTGAGTGAGGAGCACTCTTATATCTGGTTCAACATATGACATGGTTTGTATACTTCTTATCCTTGACCTGATTGTATATGGTTGAGGAATATTCATGTTGTATGTTGGCATATGCATGAGCGACATGAATTGGTTCTTTGAGATAATTCATTGATTATATGGTACATATATGCATATGGTTGATGGTATGGTATATGGTACAGGTTACACATAGTTGATGCTCTAGTTCACGATTCACTATTCTTTATTGATGTATCTTTGGTTAATGATTGATGCATGAGATAGTATGTATGTTGGTATACAATTTATGCATGGTATGGTACAAGTGTTGTTTATCCCTAAATAGTGGAACATTACCCCTTAATTGGGGAAATTACATTGGTATTTTTATTTTATTTATGTCGTCTTGGGTCCATTAGTTGTAATTGTACCTCCTAGTCTCTTATATATACCAAGGAGACCTTTTCATTTGGAATCATCTTGTATTTGTAAATTTATGTGGTGTATAAGGACGTTTCCCCCTAGAAGAGGCTTATTATCGAAAATTATCTCTTTTTCAAAGCGTTCAGTACTTATTCTAAGGTTTTTTATGCTATATTGATATTTGGTTCTTAACATTTGGTATCGGAGTTCAAGGTCTTGGGGTTTCGTTGTTGCATATGAGACACCTTGGAATTTTTGATATAACATTTTTTCTACGATGTTTCAAAAGGAACTCCTTGGAGGATATCTCGTAGAAGGATAAAGGTACTTGGGGTTCAAATTTAAGCTCTTTTTACCTTATACTTTCAGAGATATAAATATATAATATAGGGTTTTGGAATCAGTCTGAATTTAGTCATCGTGTAATTTGTGCTATAAAAATGTTTTTGTGATGTTTCAGATCCTGAAACTTGGAATATATTCACATAAATTATGAAGGTATCTTTGATAAAAATTTAAGCTTCTGGGTCATCCTACTTTTGTAGATACACCCTATGTAAGATAGGGTAGCTAACTAGTCATATTAACTAGTATCAAACAGGTGTTCCAGATAAAACAGTGATATCTTATTCAATGAGTATCCAAATTACATGAGACTGACTTCGTTGGATAGTGGACAGTCTATATTATTTCTGGTGCAATTTTCATAATCAAATATCATATATTGAACTCTTGGCATGCTTTACAAGTACGCTCTCCTGGAAGGAAAAAAATCAGCAAGGTGTGGGGAAGTTACCATAACTTCCACTTGGAAAATCTAATTTTGATCAGACCTATGTAATTGTAGAGAATATGTATTATAGAAATACAAAATGAAATTTTCAGACCCAGAAGGGACAAAATTTTGGACATACAACAGAAGAAATATCGTCTACCAGAACCACCTCGAAATCAAGGTTTAAAAGTGATAATTGGACAACATGCCACCAAAAAAGGGAACTTCTACACCAAATAAGCCTCCATACAGTCCTACTTGGACTCTTGATTAAGGTGAAGAAATTCCCAAGGACATAAATGGTTTACAAAAGAAGACAGTAACAAAAGATGAACTACAAGGGATGATGGATTCAACTGAAGCTAAGTTGGAGGCAATAATGGATACTAAGATGGATCGTTAAAAAAGGGAGACCTGTAACAACCAAAATCAATTAATTTTTATCATAGTTTTTTTTATTATTTTAAATTTAATTAATTATTAAAATATATTAAATCAGAATATTATTATTTTATTATTAAAGGGTGGGTGAAGTAATTAATGAGGGGGTAAGTTTGTTGGGGGAGTTAATGTGAGGATAAGGTTGTTGGGGGAATTAATGGGGGAATAAGGTTGTTTGAAAATTAATGAGGGGGATTTGAGAGAGTATGATAAGGAAGAGAGGAGGAGACTTGGAGGGGGGATCATTCTGCATTGGAAATCTCTGAAAGAGGTGAAGGAGGAGGAGGAGGAAAATTGGGAGAACAAAGCATGTTGGAAACTCTCACAGGGCACTGTTGTTGCTGGTAATTTTGTACTCGAGGGCCAGGAAACCGCAAGGATTCCTGGAGCTAGGGAGATAGAGAGGTTGTTCCTATTTGGATGGGAAGTTAATATTCAATTTGGGCAGTTGGGCATGATCATCAACAACCAGGAAGGGGACTAAATAAACTAAGCTACATGTTGAGGTAGATACTTTATGCATTTTACTAGTGATATGTTGTCATTATATTGTTAGTATGTTGTTGTTATTAGCTTGTTCTTGATTATCATGATGTTGTCGATTATTATGCTGGTAGAAAGAAAATCAAGAAAGGAAATTCTAAACTAAGTGGCAGCAATTAAAGTAGTAGATTATATATATATATATATATATATATATATGAGGCTCATGATTGTAGGCCTTACAATATCATGGAAGGATTGAAAATTTTCCTAATAGAGAGGCCACCTGAAAGTGAAAATGTATCCCATGAAATTCATGATGAGGACACAAGGAAGATGAATGAAGACTGGAGAAACTTCAAATTTGGGTTGAAGACCAACCACTTTATTAAGATCGATATGAGGAAGTTTTATGTCAAGGATCCAATCACATGGGTACTTCATATGGAGCAGTTATTTGATCTACATGATGTGCCAAACACACAAAAGGTACAAATTGCTTCTCTATATTTAGAACCCAATCAATTTTTGTGGTATTGATGGATTTGTTCTCGCAAATCACTTGTCACTTGGACAATTTTCATGGAAGAAATGATAGCACACTATGAGGATACATGGAACAATACCTTCTTTAGCCAATTGATAAATATCAAACAAATGGGTTCAGTTGCAAAGAACATTGAGAACTTCCAAAGATTGAATATAAAGGTAATGAATATTCCAGATGAGCACCTAATTGATGTATTCATAGGAACATTAAAGGATAACATTCAATGTGAGGTTCTCCTTTGGGAACCCAAATCATTGGAGAATGCTTTCAGGGTGGTGAGAAATGTTGAAAGTAAAAATATGGCTATGGCTACTAGAAGGACCACTCCTAGCATATATCGAGAGAATAATGTTCTTTCTTCTAAAACACCTCAACCTACAAGGTTGACACCTCAAAAATTGGAGGAAATAAAAGAAAAAGGTTTATGCTTTAATTGTGATAGCAAGTACATTAAGAGACATAAGTGTGGTGATAATAAATTATTCTACATAGATTGTGAAGAGGAAGAAGAGCAAGAACCATCTCAAGATGAAAACGTAGAAGATATTTCTTCTAAAGAGTTGAATCCCACAATATCATGTAATGCATTGGCTGGAATTAACACTCCTCAAACCCTCAAGATTGAAGGATATATCAAAAAGAAAAAGGTAATAGTCATAATCACTTCTGTTAGGACTCATAATTTCATTCAATATAAATTATCCAAAGCTCTCAATTGCTTTATATATCCAGCGCCATAGTTTCAAGTAATGATTTCAAATGGAGGAACTATCAATTTCTTAGGAAAATGCCATAAGATCAATATGACTATGGGGGAATATGTAATGAATATTCCAATGATTGCTATACCCATGGGTGGTCTTGATGTTGTACCAAGAGTCCAATGGTTGCAATCATTGGAAATAGTGGCTATTAATTTTCAAGAACTTTTCATGAAATGTTCATTGGAGAGAAAGGAAATTGAGTTAAGGGGTATCACAGGGAAACCTAGTAGGGTGATAAGCTCTAATGGCATGACAAAATTATTGAAATAAGGGCATCAGGGTGTAATTGTACAACTATGCTCACTATATGTTCAAACATCTAAGCCATCTATTCCCCTATATCTCCAATGGATCATTAATAAGCATTCCAAAGTATTTGAAGATATTCCCATAGGTCTTCCACCCACTTGAAATCATGATCATGTTATTCACCTAATTCATGGGAGTGTTCCTCCTAACATCAGTCCTTATAGATACCCTTATGCCCAGAAGAGTGAAATTGAGTGTATGGTTGAAGAAATGTTAGACGATGGCATTATTATACCTAGCCAAAGTTCTTACTCTGGACCAGTTGTAATGGTACTCAAGAAAGAGGGCTCATGACGTATGTGTCCATATTATAGAGAGATCAACAAGATCACTATTGAAGATAAGTTTCCCATTTCCGTCATTCATGAATTGTTAGATGAAATACATGGATCAATCTACTTCACAAAGTTGGATCTCCGTTCAGGCTATCATCATATTAGAATGAAGGAAGAACATATCCCAAAAACAACATTATGAACACATGAAGGCCATTATGAATTTTTTGTCATGCCTTTTGTCCTTACAAATGCACCTTCCACATTGCAAGGGTTGACGAATTTCATTTTCAAGCCCTTCCTTCGAAAATTTGTGTTAGTAATTTTTTATGATATACTAATCTATAGCAAGTCTTGGGAGGATCATGTTTGACATGTTGACAAGGTCCTACAACTACTAAAGGAGAAATAAGTATATGCCAAACCATCCAAATGTTTCTTTTGGATGAAGGAGGTAGAGTATTTGGGTCATATTGTATCTCATCAAGGTGTCAAGGTAGACTCTAACAAGATTAAGTCCATGATGGACTGGTCAATTCCCAAAACATTACATCATCTTAGAGTATTTTTGGGTTTGACGGGTTACTACCGCAAGTTTGTTCGGAGCTATGGATGAATAGAAGCAAATTTAATGACATTAACTAATAAGGATGCATTTTCATGGACTCCAGAGGAAACTCACGCTTTTGAACAACTTAAAGAGGCGATGTGCAAAACTCATGTATTAACCACACCAGACTTCACAAAAACCTTTATTGTGGAATGTGATGCCTCGAGAAATGGCATTGGTGTTGTTCTAATGCAAGAAGGAAGGCCCCTTTCTTTTGAAATTCAACCACTCCAGGGAAAGGACTTACACAAACCCATTTATGAGAAGGAAATGATGGAAATATTACATGCATTGAAGAAATGGTGCCCTTACCTAATAGGTAGGCAGTTCAAGGTCAAAACAGATCATGATAGTCATAAGTACTTCTTGGAACAAAGAATATCTTTAGAAGAACAACAAAAATGGGTGACCAAGATATTGGGTTATGATTTTTAAATCATCTAAAAAAAATGGAAGCAAAATGTTGTGGTGGATGCACTCTCAAGAAAGGATGAAGATGTTGAGGCATTTTTTTGTGTTATCTCGATCATCCAACCTATGATCATCTCATTCAAAGGTTACAACAAGATTATAGTGCATCATATACATTTACATGGAAAAATGATTCACTATGGTACAAACATTGCTTATATTTATGTAAGAACTCCCAACTTAAACAAAAGGTACTCTTGGAATTGCACAACTCTCTGGTAGGAGGGCACTTAGGATTTTTTAAACCCTACCTAGTGTCAAGAAGGAATTTTTTTGGGATGGCCTTAAAACTGATGTTCAAATATTTGCGGCATGATGTTTGGTTTTCCAATAAAATAAGGTGGAAACAATTAAGACCCTAGATCTCTTACAACCATTAGCCATCCTAAGTTAGCACTGGGTGGAGGTTTCCATGTATTTCATCACAGGGTTACCGAAGTCTGAAGGAAATAGTGTCATCATTGTGATTGTTGATAGACTGACCAAGTATGCACACTTTTGTGCACTCTCTCATCCTTTCAAATCCAGTACATTTTCCACTACATTCATGGAGACAGTTCAAAAGATACATGGAAGACCAAAGATTATTGTAAGTGACAGAGATCCCATCTTCACTGGACCTTTTTGGACATAATTATTTTCTTGTTTGGGTACCCAATTATCTCATAGCTCATCTTATAATCCTCAATCTGATGGACAAACCGAGATAGTGACCAAATGTCTATAAGTATACCTTTGTTTCTTTGTCTCTGATAAGCAAACATAATGGTTCAAGTGGTTAGCCTTGGTAGAATAGTGGTATAAAACTTCCCTTAATACTACAACAAAAATGACACCATTTATGGCACTCTATAGATATCACCCACCTTCCATCACGTCTTCTCTAAAAGAAAAATATAAGGTTCAAGCAGTGCAATATCACATTGTTACACATTATTTTCATCATCCCTATGACCGTTAATGATGTAAACGTATATGTTTTCTTCAGAAGGATTAGTGGCTTGAATTCCTAAGGAAATAAGGGAGAAGAACTTTGCATGAGATATAAAATCATATTTTCCTTTGTAAAAACCCTAATAAGGAGGGTCGTCACACCCTGTCCAGTTATAGGAGTGCGAAGATCCTAGATCGTCGCATGTTGTGCTAAACCTGGCATGTGACATCATCACACTCTGCTCAGTTCTAGGGGTGCGACGTTTTTCATACGTGGGAAAAACGAGCATCTTATTGATGTTTCTAGAAGGAGAAGCTTCTATAGTGAGGTGGCATCCGATCGGTTTGGATCTTAGTCACTTTTATGATTTAGTAGGATCATCCTAACCTCCTCACCTTATCCTCTTCATCTTATAAAAGGAGAGGATTTCTCATGGAGAAGGTTAGATTGGAAATTTGGATTGAGTTGGATAGCTTTTGGTGTGAGCTTGTATGTTGGCTTTGAGCTTTGCTTTGTCAAGATAGATTGTTGATCTCAGAATCCATGAAGCATAAGTGTGTGTGAAGCAAGGAACTGTTGGAAGGAACTTGACAACATCAAGGCATATGGTTGTATCTTTCTTCCACATTCTTTAATACAATGATATATTTATTTCCCATAAAACTAGTCTTGTTTTATTGTATGATTCCTTGATCATATACATAGGTTATTGTTGAGTATATTATATTGCTTTCACTTTGGTTTTCTTGTGTTCCCTTGCAGATTCAATATCACAGGAGCACCAAAGTGGAGATAGGATGACAATGGAAAGATGAAATGACATTTAAACGATATGTTGCTTATCTCTTGTTAGCTAGTAAACTCAATAGTTAGAGATTAGGGAAAGCATCATATTTTGTTATGTTTTGTTCTAGATCTAGGTGGATCAAGGGAGATCTGTTTATGTCCGCATTTATCGATTAATCCGATAACACACATCGAGCATCAACAAAAATTTGTCCAACTCTTAAAGGAAAACCTGACCATGGCACATAATCACATGAAACAATAAGAAAATCAACATTGTAGTGAAAGAAGTTTTGAAGTAGGGGATTGGGTATTTTTAAGACTACAACCATATAAATAGATGTCCCTCAAGCAAGCTAAGAAGGATAATAAATTATCACCAAAGTACTATGGCCCTTATAAGGTGTTACAAAATATTGGCACTATGGCATACAAATTGGAGTTTCCTGCATCTTCGTGAGTACACCCTTTTTCCATGTTTCATGCTTAAAGAAGGTTATAGGTGACAAGATCTCAGTTCAAACTATATTTCCAGAACTTGACAAGGAAGGAAAAAAAAATTAGAGCCTGAAGCTATCACTAACACAAGAATTCACTAACTGAGGAATAGATCCATTTCAGAGTATCTCAGTAAGTGGAGGAAACTACTTGCTAAAGTTTCCACTTGGGAAGATGGGTATTTTATACAGAAGCATCCATAATTACTCAAGCATTGCGTAAAACACTTTTCTCAATAGGAGGGGCATGTTAAGCCATAGATAGTGGCACATTACCCCTTAATTGGGGCATATTACATTAGTATTGTTATTTTATTTATGTTGAATTGGGTCCATTAGTTGTAATTGTACCTCCTATTATCCTATATTTACCAAGGATACCTTTTCAAATGGAATCATCTCATAATTGTAAATTTATGTGGTGTATAAGGAGGTTTCCCCCTCGAATAGGCTTATTATCTGAAATTTTCTCTTTGTCAAGGTGTTGAGTACTTATTCTGAGGTTTTTTATGCTATTTTGATATTTTGTTCTTAATAAGTGTTAGTTGATTGATGAGAAGATACATGTTGATGAGATAGTGACAGTGACAGAGATAGAGTGACAGTGATAGTGACAATGGTAGTGACAGTGGCGTAGTTTGTGATAGCAACAGTTGGTCTACATTTATATTACAAGGTGGTTGGACGGGGCAAGGATAAGTGGTTGTAGCCACCTTCTGGTTGGATTTGGAGAAATCAGAGGGTTGTAGTCTCCTTCCAGTTATAGCTGGAGAATCGTAAGTTGGTGCTTCAAATGAATGTATTTTTTTGATATATAAGAAATAATTATGTGGTTTTCTCCCATTTTGGATTCTACGTAAATTCTGGTTTACTGTGTATCTATTGTGATGTGATGATGCTTATTATTATATTGTTGATGATATATTGAATGCTAATGATAAAATTCTAAATATTGTCAAAGAATATATTGTGGTTAAAAGTAATAATATTTATCATTATTGATTCACCCCCCCTCTCAGTAATCCAACAATTGGTATCAGAGCAAGTCCTTCAAAAAGCAGTCTAACCACTGGAAGGAGATCATGGACTATGCTAGGATTGGGGTACCACATTTTGACGGTCAGAAATATGACTTCTAGAGAAGATGAATGAGAACATGTGTACATGCACACATATTTGATGTTTGGCAAGCAGTAGTATATGGATACAAAGAACTATCCATGCCCCCGATAGATAAGGATGGAAAGAAACTTGAAGACAATGATTCTAGAGATTAAAATGTTATCCCGAATGGTTGGACTGAATCAATATACACCAAGGTTGTGCAGTGTCAATCCAAAAAAGAAATATGGTACAAACTGAAGAATATCTACGAAGGAGATGCCAAAGTTAAAGGAGCCAAACTTTAAACATTTAGAGTCAAGTTCATACAATTGAAGACGAAGGAAGATGAAAACATTTCCTCCTACTTTCTATGAGTTGATGAGAAATTCAATGCCATCAAAGGTTTGGGAGAAGAAATGAAGGAAACAATCATTCTTCAAAAGGTACTAAGGTCTATACATATGAGATATGATATGAATATTTCAGGCCTGGAAGAAAGAGAAGATATAGACACCTTGAGCATGGATGAGTTGTACAGGATACTCATATCTTATGAGATGAGGACAAAGAAAGAAAATCCAATCACAAAGAAATAAACATTCAAGGCATCAAAGAAGATAAAGAAGAAATATAAACAGAAGGCGAAGTCATAATGTAGTTGCAGCGATGATTCAGAGGAAGATGAAGAGGTTGCTAACTTAGTCAGAAGGATGAAAAAGGGAACCGACAAATACAAAGGTATGCTTCCATTGATTTGTTTTAATTGTGATGGTGTTGGTCATTTTGCTAATAAATTTCCTTATAATAAAAAGAAAAGAAATGAAGAAGAAGATGACCCTAAAATGAAAAAGAAAATCCAAAAGGGTAGAAGAAACAAAATTAAGTTTTTCAAGAAAAGCCTTTGCACCAAGGAAGAGAGTTCCTCATCAGACGAAGTCATTGACAGTGATACAGAAAGAGTATTATTCATGGTAGTATAAGACTTCGATGAATAAGGCCCCGAAGAAAAATATGAAGAGACAAAAGTCGATTACAGAGAAGAATTGATGAGTGCCATAAAAGTTATTAAAAGGGAAAAGAAGAAAAACAAATTACTCAAGGAAGAACTAACAAAGAAAGAAGAATCTCAGAACTCAAAAGAATTCAAGCAGACAATCACGAAGATAAAAATCCAACTAGAAGAAGACAAGAGAATTAAAGAAACACTCAAGAGACAATTAGAAGAAAGGGACAATACCATTGAAGGATTAGAAGTAGATATAGTCACTCTAAGAAAAGATCTTCAAAAGACGGACATGCAGCAAAACAACACCAAGATATTGGACAATATCATTAACATTCAAAGACCTTACTATGACAGATATGGATTAGGATATAATCGGACATAGACATAAAAAGGTTCAAGCTCCATAACGACAGAACAAGAAGTATAACCAAGAAGCTATGTAGAAGCCTCAGAGTTCCCTCTAAGAAAGAATAAGACAAGAAGACTCAAGAGGAAGATTATAGAGATACTACACCACCTAGAAGATTCATAAATCAGTATCAGCAACAATCAGATATAGATGAAGAAGGGTTCAGAGGAGAAACGACATTCATAAGATCTTTCACTCCCAGGTATCATACTACTTTTCTTGGTTCATGTTATTCATGTAATAATTTTGGGAATAAAGCAATAAATTGTAGAGCCAATACCAAGAATAGAAGCAATGATGAATCCTATACAAGAGATAGTTATCCAAGAAGATCTCATGAAGCACATAATAGAAACTAAAAAAGATTTGGATCATTAAGTGATGATATGGAATGCTACAAGTGAAACAACTTTGTACATAGTTCTAAAGATTGCAAACTCGCTATTCCTCCAAGGGAACCAAAGAAAAATATCGATAGTCATAGAAAGAACCACGAAGGATATGGATAAGGAAGAAATACCAATTCAACATTGAAGAATGCAACCTAGTTCTACAAGATCAATACAAGAAATGTGGATGGCATGTTGACAGTGGATGCTCAAAGAATATGACAGGTGATAAAGAAAGATTTATGGCATTGAATGAGGAAAGAGATGGATCAATTTCATTTGGAAATGACAACTCAACTAGAATTATTGGAAAGGGTACAGTCAAGATCAGAAGTAAGGATGTCACAATAGAAAATGTTTATTGGTCGAAGACATGAAATACAATATGTTAAGTGTAAGTCAAATGTGTGACCAAGGACACAGAATTTTGTTTGATTCAAAGAAGTGCGAGATAAGGAAAGAATAATCAAGAAAGTTGGTAGCTAGAGCTAAAAGAACTCAAAGAAACATATATGTTCTAATTGAAATAGGAAAGGAAATATGTTTCTTAGGAAAGTATGATGAAAGTTGGCTCTGGCACAGAATAATGGGTCACATAAATTTTGATAATATTGTCAAAGACAACAAAAAGGAAGAAGTAAGAGAAATTTCTGAGATCTCAAAGCTAACAAACATTCTATGCAAGCATTGTCTATAGGGGAAACAGACCAAGACAAAGTTCAAGTCAAAGGAATACCACACAACAAAACCATCAGAAATTTTACATACTTATTTGGTTGGACTGAGAAGAACAAAAGGATTAAAAGGTGAATAGTACTTCATGCTACTAGTTGATGACTACACAAGAATGACTACAGTTTGATTTCTAAACGAGAATTCAAAGGCATTTGAAAGCTTCAAGACATACAAAGAGATGATTGAAACTGAGACAGACTTGAAAACCAAATGTTTGAGATCAAATAATGGAGGAGAATTTACATCAAAGGAATTCATGGAATTACGCAATGAGCATGCGATAAAGAGAAAATTATCAGTATCCAAGACACCTCAACAAAATGGAGTTGTTGAAAGGAAGAACATAACATTACATGAGATGGCCAGAACCATGTTAATGGATTCCAAGTTGACAGACGTCTTCTGGGTACAAGGAGTGCATAAAGAAGTTCACATATAGAACATAGGGATGCTTAGAAATAACAGTGATAATTCTTTGTACGATCTATGGAAAGGAAGACCATAAAATGTAAATCACTTCATATTTTTCGGAAGAAAATGCTACATCAAAAGAGAAGATGGAAGAATTGGAAAATTTGATTCTCGAGTCGATAAAGGCATACTGGTTGGGTACTCAAGAAAAAGGAAACCATACAAATGTTTCAAACTGAGACTCAATAGAATAGTGGAAATCATCAATGTGATGATTCATGAGACATATCAATGCAGGATAAAATATGAAAGAAAAAATCCAATGGAACAGGTTCACGAAGAATAAGTAAAGGAAGAAGATGAAGAAGAGAAGACAGAGTAGATAAAGAAAAACATTGCCTATACTTTACAAGCGGGGATGTGCGATGGAAAATATTCAATTCGATTCAAAAACATCCAGTCACCATGAATTCACTATTCTTTGGCACGATTCCTCCTTCTGCCCGATCTATTATAAATTTCAGACGCTGGCTCCCATTTTATTCGTGAAACCAGGTCCTCGCATTGCTTGTATTTTCTCTTGTAAGCTCAGGTTGATCGAATTTTCATCTTTGTTCATTTGTTGGATCTATCGCATGCAGGATAAACATTTGGTCATGCCATGGAAACCTCCCAAAAAATAAGGAATGGCGCACAAAGTAGTAGAGTTTCCAGGACCCAGCCTCAAAGGGATTGGGCTTCATTTTCATTTCCAGTAGGCATCCCCAAAGATCCAAAGGAAGTTCTCCCTTTACCCACGGGAGCTATAACATCACACTGTTTGGAACCTGGAGAAGAAGGGCCTTCACACTAAGGAAGAATAGCAGAAGCCTTGTCTCCCCAACAATAGGTACCTCGAAGAAGGGGTAGGCCAAGGAAGAATAAAAAATATGGAGAAACCCAAATCCTAGACAAGCTGCATGCAGGATCATTCGCTGAAAGTTTACTTATGCGCGTTGTCTGGATAGAGCCTGTCAAAGGTACGAGATAAGGAATTAGGAGCAGAACAAGGAATATGGGTGTCGTGGGCACAAATAATCAAGAGACATCTCAACAATTGAAGCAATAAAAACTAGTTATCGCTGAACTTTACCAAGAAAATCGAGAGATGAGACAACAGATAGTGAAAAAGGCCATTGGAGTGTCAGCAACACAAGGTCGGGATGGGAACGTGAAATGGATCAAAAGACAACTCAGAGAGGCACATGATATGATCATACAGTTACACAAAGAATAGTGAATGTCACAAGAAAAGCATGCCAGACATTCCAGAGAACGTGAAGCGACCGAGGAGGAAGCCCACGCGGCTTTCACAATGTGCAGAATAAACAAGATTAACTAAGTCTATTTTCATATCCTCTAACAAAGAGAAGGTCTTGACAATTTTGAAGGAGGAATTTCCCTAAATCGTTTTTTTCATTTTAGAAATGACTGTGACAGTCATCAGCCACTTGCCACGCACATTCTCCCAGCAATGAGCATGCGGTGGAGATCAGAGTCATTATAGTAAACAATAGGGCTCCAATAGACACTTATCCCTCAGATACCTAATTGGAGAAAATAATCGACACCTCACTCTCTCATGATCAGGCTTGGTCGATAATCGAAGCCCCGTGGTGGAACACAAGCCAGTCATGATGTAGCCAGATGTATCTGTTTTCTATTTTTGGAAAAAAATCATGCAAAGAGTCCTTTAACGCAGAATAGTCGGTTTTCCTAGTTTTTAGAGATTTAGTCAGAAGAGTATGGTAGCCCAAGCAACTCCCTTGCTTATATATTTTATTTTTCCGATGTAGGCCAGGTTGGTTGGAAAATTTTAGTATAGACATCGTCTATTGAATGTAATTCAAGTTCTTGTGAAACTTAATGCAAAACTCTTGTAGCTTGATGTAAAGATTCTAATTGTAACAGTTGGATGTATTGTTTCTCTTCCTCTGCGTACATACTTCTTGTTTCCTTTTTTCATATCTTTTTCTGTCTATCTTAGAACGAAATTTTGAACCTATGGATTCGCTGCGCAACGCCCCTTGTTCGCACCATTTAGACAAAACATTTTTCCTCTAAATGTTAACTCCTAATTCATCCTCAACGGTGCTTCGAGTTACCTCCTTTGTTTTCTATCCACCACACTTAACCCTTTTACATTTAATATTGTTTCTCGCTTAGCCTTTATCCTCTCAAGTTTCAGTGACCGAGTCATTTGTTTCTAGCTTTTTCTTCAATTGACTCCATAGCCCAAGGTCCTACTATCTTGCGCCAATGAAACCATAACATATCATCTGACAGTGCTAAATCTAGCCATAGATTTTAAATCCATATCCCGCGTTGAGACCATGTATCCCGAGAGAGCCCTCTCTGGATCCGAAAGGATAGTTTCAGGTCTCAAAGTTGGTTGAAAAAGATAGCTTCGTCGTATATTTATCAACCGAATAGATTTATGGAGTGCTAACATTATGGCGCCATTGTCGGGGATGAAATTGAATAAATATTCCCTGGGAGAATGATAAAAGTCACAGCTTGGCCCCTGAGGGTAAAAGAGGGACAAACACTTACACCAGATGAAACCTTTACCCTGGAAAATCCAGTAAAAAAGAACAATAGCGTAGTTCAGGAAACCTAGCTCCGAGGATGATCTATACTAGATCAAATCCTAACCCTAACCCCGTAGAGCTTGTGTACGACCTCGAGAAAATTCTGCACAGAACTAGAGAGCAAGCATCGGACCCATTTTATTACCTAGACAAAATCCTGTAATTACCCAAAGATGACGTGCAAAGTATCTACAACCTTGATTTTAACCAATATTTTGAGAAAACTCTATTCAAGTCTAAGTCGAAAACCAACTTGGATGAAATAGTTCTGAAGTAGAAGAGATTCCAAGCCCTGATATCAAATAATATCCCTCAAATCCAAATCCCTCCTAGAGCCATGGCCACCAGGTTCGTCCCCCTCATCCTGCCAGCCCAACTACATGACTTGCCTCATAATTACATCTAGAGAATCAAGTTATACGATGCGGAAGAAAATGTTTCTTCCCAGAAGCACCTAGACTGGTTTAACGATTTTGTCGACCTAGAGGAGGTGGACTATGCAGATGCGAAAATGAGGTTTTTCACGCAGATCCTTTTTGGGGAGGTAAGGAAATGGTTCAAAGCCCTCCCTCCCACAAGCATTCGATACTTCGCCGCATTCGATATGTCTTTCTTAAATAAATGGGGAGACAAGAAGAACCCTTTGTAGCTATTAGCGCAGTAAAATAATATGAAGAAAGCACCGGAGGAGACAATGTAGGAATTCTCAACCCATTTCTTGAAGGTCTACAACTCGATTCCTACAGAAGTCAAGCCGCCCTCGAGGGCTACGAAGTTGCAGTACACTGACTCCTTTGACAACGATTTTTCCCTGTTGTTGAGAGAAAGAAGATCAAAAAATATAGATGCTATAATGAGTAACACTATCGAAGTCGATGTAAACATGATGCCATTGGGAAAAATCAAACTGAGACTCAACAGAGGCGATAAGAGACCACAGGGAGACACACAGGCATCGATGTCTCAATCCTCTGATGATAAGTTCAACCTGATGATGAAGACCATGGAGAAGCTAATGGAGAGAATGTCCATGGGAAACAGACCTGTTGCCTGAGAATAGAATGACCCCCAGCCCAGAAATCAAAACCTCAGAAGGGGTCAAATTCCTTAGATCAGATAGAGGGAACAGATAAAGCAGAGGGATCAAGGTGACCAACAAACAAGACCTCCATTCCAAAATAACTACGCGGATGAAGAATTTGATCAGACTTTCGAAGATCAAATGCATTGTTGTGACGACAAGAACCTGTGCATGTTTTTAAAAAAGAGAGAGCATGATCGATACATGAGAAAAAATGACGATTTCATGTTGGAAAAGGACAATGATATGATACTTGAAATGGATGATGCGTTGTCCTGGGAGACAAAAGAGTTCAAAAAAGGCTATCAGAACGCCATCATGCAGTTCCAGAAAAAATATAACCTCATGAGCAAGGACGTGCCTGTGAGCCACAACAAACAAACCCCATAAGGAAACCTCTAATGGACACCCCTTACACAAGCTGACTAAGGTCGGAAAACATGACCAAGGATGCGACAAAGAAGACGAAGTCGAAGGAGGATGCCTCGAAGAAAGGTCTAGAGGTAAGCCGAGAAGCGGGTGGAAAAGAGGTAGAGAAAGTCTGTCCCCCTTTTAATTTTGAAAATGAAATGGATAAAATCAAAATCTCTTTCCCGTTCAATGAACTTATCAGAAAGGGTGAGTATCGGGAGAAAATTATTAAAATGATGAAAATGGGAGGAACCCCCAATACTTTGAATATCCAAGATGATCACCCTACTATCCTGTTTGGTCCACGCGTTGAAGAGACAAGTGCTACCGAGGATGTCCCTTTGTTCTACATCAGTCTAAAGGTTCATGACATGACCCTGCATAATTCCATGATGGATTCCGGTGAGTTGCACAACCTCATGCCAAATGTGATCATGGATGAATTGGGTTTGGATATCACCGGGTCATACAAGGACCTTTCTCTTTTGATTCGAGGAAATTCAAGTTCTTGGGTCTCATCAAGGACTTAGTTGTATCATTGGCCCAAATTCCCATGAAGAACATGGTTATGGACATGATCGTCGTGGACATACCCCCAAAGTTTGGCATGCTTCTATCAAGGTCATGGGCTACGAAGTTAAAGGGCACTTTGCATATGGACATGTCATACGCTACCATTCATGTTTTTGGCCAGGATAGACACCTATAGAGAGAGGTGTTGTTGAAATACATGGTAAGAAGCAAGACACATCCAAATAACCATCCTATATACGCCATTGACACTGAGGTTAGTTCCTCTATATTCTACAATTACCTGAGCTTCGAAGAAGAAGAGCCGACAGCTACCCTGACAGTCAACGAGGAAACCGCGTGGGAAGTAGCAAAGTGCACATAACCGAAGGGCTGCATGGAAAATGGGGTATGGAACATGAGATTCAACAATGTTGTCAGCAAATAAGGGGCTGGGGAAGATGTCTGGATAAGCCCCCCCGAGGTGGGCACAAAGTTGTGCTCATACAAGCTTGCGTTCGAATGCAAAAACAACATGGCCGAGTATGAGGCACTGATTCTAGGCCTGAAGGTGCTGCAAGAATTAGGCGCAAAGAGGATAACAGTGCGCGGAGACTCCGAGCTGGTCATAAACCAAGTTAAAGACATATATTAGACAAAATTCCCCAAGCCAAGAGCATACAGAAAGTTGGCGCTGGACCTCCTTGAAGAATTTTCAGAGTATGATCTATTTTCTATCCCAAGGAAGCAAAATCAAATTTCCAACGTATTGGCCACCTCAGCCTTGGTTTTAAAAATCCCCATCTTCCCAAACAAAAGGTATGAAATCAAAGTCAATCACAAGTCGACACTACCTGACAATATCAAATACTTGCAAGTGTTCAAAGACGATAAACAAGTGGAGAGGTTCCTCCAAATGAGCGATGAGTTCGCTAATACAAACATTGACGATGAATGTTGTTGTGACGAAGATGGGAACATGGATGCACGTAGTAATGATGACCCTTTCTAGAACCATATCATGGGAAGGGACATAATACAACTAAAAAATAACATCATTCCAAAGGGGTTAGTACCGCTGGAAAAGTTGTTTGACAAAAATGACATGGCTAAGAACCCCAAGATCACTACAAGTAAAGAGGACGTGGAAGACTGCAACATCGGGGCTAAGGAGAACCCAAAGATGATCAAATTATCAAAAACTCTCAGTCCAGAGTTCAAGCAAGACTATGTCAAGCTCATGAAGGATTTCTCAAATGTTTTCGCATGGAGATATGATGATTTGAAGGTATATGACACTAAAGTAATCCAGCATGTTATCCATCTCAAAGAATACCAGAAACCAGTCAAACAAAAGCTGAGATGGATAAATCCCCTATTACTGCCACCGATCGAGAAGGAGGTAAAGAAACTTTTCGATGCTAAAATTATCATTTCTTTGCGGTTCTTGAAATGGGTAGCTAATTTGGTGCCTGTAAGAAAAAAAAGAAACGAGATAATACTATGTGTAGACTTCCTAAATTTTAATAAAGTGTCTCTCAAGGATCACAACCCCTTCCTAAAATGGACTATATCTTGCAAAAGGTGGTGGGGTCCCAGAAGATGTCCATGTTGGATGGTTTTTCAGGGTATAATCAGATCATGGTCCACCCGGATGACAGAGAAAAAACAACTTTCACAACTCCATGGCGAACGTTCATGTACGACAAGATGCCTTTCAGCGTGATGAACGCTAGAGCCACTTTCCAAAGGGAAATGGAAATCATGTTTGCCGATGAAAAGGACAAGTTCATTGTGATTTATCTGGACAAAATCACGATATACTCTTCCTCCAACAAGCAACACCTCGAGCATATGAAGAAAGTTTTCCAAAGTGCAGGAAGTTTGGCATATCGCTAAATCCAAAGGAGTCACATTTCGAGGTGGAGGAAGGGAAGTTGTTGGGACACATTATCTCGAAGGAAGGCATTAAGATACACCCCAGTAGAGTTGAAGGAATCTTGAAGATTGGAACTATGTGTAGTAAAAAAGAAGTGCAATCCTTCCTGGGAAAGGTAAACTTCTTGAGGAGGTTCATCCTGAACCTAGCAGAAATCATAAAGCATATCACCTGTATTCTCAGGAAAGGGAATGAGATCAAGTGGAACCCGGATGCCAAGAAATCATTTGAAGATATCAAGATCGCGCTGACTAAAGCTCCAGTGTTAGCTAGCCTAGACTGCATGAAATACTTCATCATGTTTTCATTTGCCTCAGAGCATACAATTGCAGGCATGTTGTTGCAGAAAGACGAGCAGAACTTTGAGAAACCGATAGCTTATTTCAGCAAGACACTGAGGCATGCTCAACTAAGGTACGACATTATGGAAAAACAAGCATACAACTTGTTGAAAGCCTTAAAGGAGTTTAGGACATACATATTGCATTCCCATGTCATCGCTTACGTGCCCAATAACTTAGTGAAAGACATCCTGACTCAACCTAACCTTGAAGAGAGCAGAGGCAAGTGGATAGTGGCCATGATGGAATACGATCTCGAGATCAAGCCCACAAAACTAATTAAGGGTCAGGGCCTTGCTAAACTAATGGTGTAGTCAGACTGTGACGCTATAGGAATGAATTTCATTATTGATTTGTCAGAAAGTCCTTAAGAGGAAATGATCACACGGGTATCTCATAAGTTCGTCGATTCGTCGTGGTATACAGACATCATCTATGTGTTGGAGAATCTCCAGGCCCCTCCATATGTCATTAAGACCAAAGCTAGATTGCTAAAGCTTAAAGCAGTTAATTTTTTCATCCTAGATAACTCACTCTACTGGAAAGACCTTGGGGGAATGTTGTTGAGATTTTTACTGGAAAATGATGTGAAGCACACCACAGAATAATTTCACAAGGGCGACTGCGGGGGACACCATTACTGGAAAACCACCATGCACAAAATCCTAAGGGAGGGCTACTATTGGCCTGCGATTTTCGCAGATGTGTAAAAAGAAGTCTCCAGCTGCCTTGAATGCCAGAGTTTTGACGAGAGAAGAAAGCTGCATCCCCTGCTAGTAAAGTCGATCTTAGTTGAAGCACCGTTCATGTAATGGGGCTTAGATTTCATAGGGGAAATAAATCTGCCATCCTTGACGCAACACAAATGGATACTCATGGCCACCGATTACTTCACGAAATCGATAGAAGTGATCCCCACGAAGCAAGATACTGACGCAGTCATCATCCAATTTTTAGAGACAAACATCTTATCGAGATTTGGTTGTCCTGTCAAGATCATACAGACAACGTGACCGCATTCAAGTCTAAGAGGATGGAAAAGTTTTTCAAGGATTAAAACATAACCCTGGGGCATTCTAGGACGTACTATGCACAAGGAAACAGGTTAGCATAATCCTCAAATAAAATCCTAACCAAGACCATCAAAAGGCTCCTGCAAGACAATAAGAGAGCTTGGCATAAAAATCTCATCTATGCATTGTGGGAAGACCGGGTTACCACCAAGAAGTCCATCTCAATTTCACCTTTTCATATTGTATACGAAGCAGACTCAATCTTCCATACCACATTGGGATTGCCCGTCAGAAAACTATTGCAAGAACAGGAGGTCGAGCCAAATGGTGTGCAGAGAAGAATAAATCAGTTGGTTCACACACAACTGTTGAGGGAACAGGCATATAACCGATCACAACTCCACCGGGAAAAGATGAAGAAAGCTTTTGACAAGCATTCCAAGCCAGGGGATTTCTGGTTGGGTGATCTAGTGTTGAGACGGGATGCGAGAAACGAGGACAAAGGAAAGCACAAGAAGTTCGATAATTTGTGGATGGGTCCATTGAGAATCAATGCACATCGCAGAAATAATTCTTATTTTCTGGAAGAACTAAATGGGGAGTGCACTAGTTGGGGGCCTGTAAACGGTAGGTTCCTCAAGCATTATCTGATGAAGTAAATTCCATTTAAGTCATTTGTCATTGTAAATAGTCGTTTTATTTTTGTGTCGAGTTAGTAGGTCAGCACAAAATTGAAGCCCGAAGTGAAGGCCCTGAGTTTTATGCCGAGTCTTTAGAAATTGTGTCGGTAAGTTTAGGTTGCATCTTTTTTTTTCATTTTTGCAGTGTTGAAGATTCGAAATAAGCCCAATGGTTAGAAACATGGTCTACTGTTCTTTTCTACCTCGCAGGGAGGATGACATCCCCATTGGAGCCAGTTGTTAGCACCGCCAGTTTTCTTTCCATTTAGAGTTGGTTTTTAGTCGAGTTATGGCCCATGTGTCAGCACATGTGAAGTTAAATACGTAAAAATGGAAGGGTTGAGGTTAGCAAGTGGTCAGTTGGCCCTTGGAAATGGGAAGGGATGTCAGATTCGAGACATGCGTAAATGGTACGGGTATGTTGTTTCCAGGGAGTTGGGTAATGTTGAAAGGTAGTCTCTATGTGCTCCAGATTGAGTCAAGTAGTTAATGAAAGTTGCACGAGCAATTTCAAAAACTATTATTAGCTCATTATGAAGGCGCCTTGCATCCCTCATCGCCTGTACTTTACACGCGGGGATGTGCCATGGAAAATCTGCAATTCAATCCGAAAACATCTAGTCGCCATGAATTCACTATTATTTGGCACGATTCCTCCTTCTGCCTGATCTATTATAAATTGCAAACATTCGTCTCCCATTTTATTTGTGAAACCAGGTCCACGCATTGCTTTTATTTTCTCTCGCAAGCTTAGGTTGATCAAATTTTCATCTTTGTGCATTTGTTGGATCTACCGCACACATGATAAACATTTTGTCACGCCATGGAGACCTCCCAAAACATAAGGAAGGTTGCGCGAAGTAGCAGAGTCGCCAGGCCCCAACCTCAAAGGGATTGTGATTCATTCTCATTTACAGCAGGGATCCCCGAAGATCCAAAGGAAGTTCTCCCTTTACCCACGGGAGCTATAACATCACACCATGCAGAACCTAGAGCAGAAGGGCCTACACACCAAGGAAGAATAGTATAAGTCTTGTCTCCCCAACAGCAGGTACCTCGAAGAAGGGGCAGGCCAAGGAAGAAAAAAGAAGCTGGAGAAATCCAAATCCCAGACGATCCTCGCATAGGATCGTTCGCTAAAATTTTACTTATACACATTGTTCAGCTAGATCCTGTCGAAGGTACGAGCCAAGGAATCGGCAGCATAACAAGGAGGATGGGTGATGCAGGAACAAATGATCAAGATACATCTCAGCAATTGAAGCAGGTGAAACTAGCTATCACCAAAGTTTACCAAGAAAATCGGGAGCTGAGACAATAGCTAGCGACAAATGCCATTGGAGCGTGAGCAACAGAAGATCATGACAGGAACGTGACATGGCTCAAAAAAAAACTGAGAGAGGCACAGGATGCGATCGTACAATTGCGCAAAGCACAACAATTGTTAGAAGAAAAGCATGCCAGACATTCTAGAGAACGTGAAGTGGCCGAGGAGGAAACCCGAGGGCTCTCGCCAGTGCACAAAAGAAACAAGATTAACTAAGTCTATTTTCATATCTTCCAACAGAGAGCAGGTCTTGATAGTTTTGAAGGAGGAATTTCCCTAAATCATTATGTTCATTTGAGAAATGGTCATGAGATTCAGCAGCCACTTGTCGCACACGTTCTCCCAGCAAAAAGGGCATGGCAGAGATCAGATCCGTTACAGTAAATAGTAGGGCTCCGATAGACACCCATCCCTCAGATACCTGATCAAAGAAAATCATTGACGCCTCACTCTCTCATGGCGAGGCCTGGTTGATAACCGAATCCCCGTGGCAGAACACAAGCCAATCATGATGTAGCCAGATGTATCTGTTTTCTATTTTTGGAAAAAATTCATGCAAAGAGTCCTTTAACGTAGAACAGTTGGTTTTCCTAGTTTTTATAGATTTAGTCAGAAGAGCAGGGTAGCCCAAGCGACGCGCTCGCTTATATATTTGATTTTTTCGATTTAAGCCAAGTTGGTTGGCAAATTTTAGTATAGACAGCATCTATTGAATGTAATTCAAGTTCTTGTGAAGCTTAATGAAAAAGTCCTGTAGCTTGATGTAAATATTCTAATTGTAATAGTTTGATGTATTGTTTCTCTTCCTCTGTGTACATACTTCCTGTTTCCTTTTTTCATATATTTTTTTGTCTATCTTGGAATGAAATTTCGAACCTGTGGATTCAATGCGCAAAACCCCTTGTTCTTTCCATTTAGACAAAATATTTTTCCTCTAAAGGTTAACTCCAAACTCATCCTCAACGATGCTCCGAGTTGCCTCCTTTTTTTTCTATCCGCCACACTTAACCCTTTTACACTGAATATTGTTGTTTTCTTAGCCTTTATCCTCTCAAGTGTCAGTCACCGAGTCATTTGTTTCTATCTTTTTCTTGAATTGACTCCATAGCCCGAGGTCCTACTATCTTGCACCAATGAAACCAGAACATATCATCTGACAGTGTTAAATCTAGCAATAGATTTTAAAGCCATATCCCACATTGAGACTGTGTCTCCTGAGAGAGTCCTCTCCAGATCCGAAAGGCTAGTTTTGGGTCTCAAAGTTGGTTGAAAAAGTTACCTTCGTCATCTTTTTATCAACCGAACAGATTTATGGAGTGCTAACACTTGGTATGGTTGGTTTGGTATCCGTATATGGTATATCTTCATTGTTTGGATGAGTGAGGAGCACTATTATATTTGGTTCAACATATGACATGGTTTTTATAGTTCTTATCCTTGAGTTGATTGTATATGGTTGAGGCATATTCATGTTGTATGGTGGAATATGCATGAGGGGCATGTATTGGTTCTTTGAGATACTTCATTGATGATATGGTACAGATCTTCATATCGTTGATGGTATGGTATATGGTACAGGTTACACATAGTTGATGCCCTAGTTCATTATTCACTATTCTTTATTGATGTATCTTTGGTTCATGTTTGATGCATGAGATAGTATCTATGTTGGTATACAGTTGATGCATGGTATGGTACAAGTTTTAGTTGATTGATGAGCAGATACAGATTAATGAGATAATGACAATGACAGAGACAGAGTGACAGTGATAGAGACAGAGTGATAGTGACAGTGGAAGTGAAAGTGGTAGAGTTTGTGATAGTGACAATTGGTCTACATTTATATTATAGGGTGGCTAGATGGGGAAAAGATAGGTGGTTGTAGCCACCTTCCAGTTGGATTCATAGAACTTAGGGGGTTGTAGCCTCCTTCTGGTTGGAGCCATAGAATTCATGGAGTTGTATCTTCCTTCAGGTTGGAGCCTGAGAATAGGGGGTTAGAGCCTCTTTCCAATTGTAGCTACAGAATCGAAAGTTGGTGCTTCCAATGAATGTATTATTTTGATATATAAAAGAAGCATTATGTGGTTTTCTCCCATTTGGGTTTCCATGTAAATTATGGTGTACTATGTATCTATTGTGATGTGATGATGTTTATGACTATATTGTTGATGATATATTGAATTTTAATGATAAACTGTTGAATATTGTTGAAGAATATACTGTGGTTCAAAGTACTAAATTTTCTCATTACTGATTCACCCCCCTCTCAATAATCCAACATCCTTGTCTTTGCCATGCAATCCCTTGGGCTATCCCCCTTCCCTCTAGGGATCCATCACAAAATAAACAATAAATATCACTATTGGGATTCCATGGATTTTCAACTATAATTAAGTTTACTCAATGACAACAATTTCCCTTGCATATAGGAAAAATTTCCACATAGTTCATGGTATCTATTTCCAACAATTTTAATACAATAGACGTTTAGCTAGCTTAAGCTCTCAGAGAACACCTTTAGGAAGAGTGAGACATACTCCCTTTCATTATCAACTTTCACTACTACATATGGGTGGATTATTCCACGAAAATTTTCCACGTTTCCATTATTTTCATGTTTTTTTTTTTAAATAGGGCAGAATTTTCGTCGATATTGCCGCAAAATTTAGTCGATATTGCCATGAATAGGTTTTTTAACTTGGTTGGGATTTTTGTCGCTATTGCCACGAAACTTCGTCACTATTTCCACGAAAGGTCGTCGCTATTGCCACAAAAATTTTGCCTATCTCAAAAATCATCTACCTAACGACTAGTTGACTAGTTGATCTATATATACCTGACTTTAAGAGACTTTGTGACACAATTGCTATAATTGCGACACTGTTCATGGATTTTTTTTGAGCCATTTATTTTTTCCATCACCCATTGGTTGAACAAATCCAATTATCGATCTACATAGCTCGGATTTTGAACTTGCAAGGTTAGTATGTTTTTTTTATTGATGTACTCATTTAACTTGTAAATATTTGCTCAAATGTTGAAATTTCATGTAGCTTATTTTTTCCTTGATAATCTATTATATGTGTAGTACCATATTTCATGTCATTGGTTTTTGGATCTAGTTAGTATATTCTATGGAAATTCATGTGAAATGTCAAGAAAAATATTTTCCGAAGAAGTATTTTAAGAAGAGTGAAAATCACTCCATCAATAAGTCAATTCAAACATTAAAAATGGATGTCATTATCAATATAGATTAATTTGAGCCTACAATTCCTTATGTAAATTTAATCCTTATTACAAAACCACCAACTCATAACAACTTTGCCAGTTGGACTAATGTTTGAAATATAAAGTTATGGAAAACAAATCCTCTTAAGTCTAATTCTAACTCTTAGAGACCTTGTTAGCTCTCTAACTTTTGTGTTTCTATGATGTTGTGCCTATATATTTTAATGTCATATTTTTAGTCTAGTATTAGGTTAGGTTAGTCATATAACATTGTATTCTTATATGTGATGTTGTTTCTCTCAATTTTTTATAATCACACGCAATTCTAGATGTAGTGATTAACTCTAGTTTGTAGTTGATGTAACTTGTTTATACACTATTAATAAGGAGTAGCTAAAATATAAAAAAATCATGATGAAATCTACTAGTCAGACAATGAAAAATGAGAACATGCCAAAGTGTCTTAGAAAATAGAATTGTGACCATTGTAAGTAGCATAAAATTGTGACCATTGTATGTAGATGAAAATAAACACGTCATAATTCAAACCAACCCAACCCAATTGTGGATGACAAGTGGTTGGCATACTTTTTTTAGTGGTGAATTTCAAAGATTGGCATTTTGTCTACAAAACAACTTAGAGGCTAGTGTATGGTGTCGAGTGATTCAAGTTTGAGAAATTTTGACCACTTTCGTTAAATGGTGTGTAATTATTTTCCATGGTGATTCAATACACACTACTCTAAAGTAAAAATTGAAGCATATCGATCTTAATAGTTAATCGATAATAAGAAAAAAAGCATGTTGAAATGTCTTAGAAGAAATAATTGTGAGGATTGTAGGTCACTATAAATAAACATATCATAATTGAAAGGAGTAGCTAAAATATCATGAAGGAGTAGCTAAAATATACAAATTTGACAACTTATTGTTTGGTATGGTGTAGGAAAGACAATTACTTGTCAGGACAAGGATTTTTCACTATGAATGAAAATGACAGGAAGCTTGCTCGGTTAAGAGTGACATTCGAGGTGAGGGGTGATGAAAAATGTTATTGCCCTTGCTATGATTGCAGAGGTTTGCAAAGAAAAAGAATTTTAATAACAACAGTTGGAAGACATTGTAGGGAGAAGGGGCACACCGAAGGGGGTTATAAATATCATCCCTTGGTAAGAGGATTCAATATTTAATGTATTCTCTATAATAATCATCATGTCATGAATTTTAGTAATATTTGTTATCGAGATTTTTATATTTTCTATACACACTAACTTTTCTACGTTGTTTTTAAATATATAGATGATTCCCCCAAAATGTCGACCTCCAGAGATTTATTTGCCAAGTACTAGCAGAAATACTCATTTACAGGGTGATGAAGTTCGAGATCAGCATATTGAAGCTATTGATCAAGTTATTAATGATGATATGGATGGAGATAACGTTAGTGATTCAAATCAGGAAGATGAGATAAATATATTGATCCAAGACACATTTGCTCTAATGGATGAGGACAACCAGGATGATAGTCATGATGTTGATCCTCTACTCAAGAAGGCACGTCAACCTCTTTATGAAGGCTCAATAACAAATCTTTTATTTGCTATATTGTTTTTAGTGAACTTGAAGGTTTTTAATGGTTTATTAAACACATGCCTCACACAGACACTAAGGTATTTAATTTGTTAATTATTTATGCCTGCATGTTCACAAATACTTAAAATGTTCAATTTTTTCCTATATTGCTATTGTTTTCTAATTTGTAAATTAGTATATTGGATGTGATATTGATGATTAATATTGTTTGCATTGACTTATTGTTTTTAATTTTGTATATTGTTAGGTGAATTTCTATTACCGACATCAAATATTTTGCCACACACATATCAAGAAATATCCATGATTATGAAAGAAATCAGAATGGACTATCAGGCTATTGATGCATGTCCTAATGATCATATCATATACTATGGAAAATATGCATTAGAAAATGAATGCCCACAATGTCAAATAAGTAGATATCGAACCGATAAAGCGTCAAAGAAGGTGCCTCACAAAGTTCTTCGTTATATTTCGATAATTCCACATTTCCAGCGGTTGTTCAGGTGCCAAAGTATAGCACAGTTTATGGATTTCCATGCATAGAACAAAATTCAAGATGATGTTCTTTGAATGCCTGAAAATGGTTCTGCATTGAAGTACATCGAATAAAAGTGGCCAATTTTTAAAGAAGAACCTCGTAATGTTAGACTTTCATTGGCAGTTGATGGTGTCAATCCATTTGGAGAGCTTCATTCTACGTACTCAGTGTGGCCTGTTTTTGTTATAAACAATAACCTTCCTCCTTGGATGTCGATCAAGAGAGAGCACACAATGTTGGCAATGATTGTTCCAAGTATTTAATTATCCTTTATTTGCTTTAAAGTATGACAAAATATTTCATCTATTTGTTTCATGCATGGTAATTATTTCTTTTATATATAACAACATATGGATAAGTATAATTAATCATGCAGTATGTTGAACCAATTAGGTAGGTACCAGGTTAAATATATCAACGCATATATTGAGCCTCTTATTGATGAGTTGTTGAATTTATGGGTGGGCGTCACTATGTATGACATCTCTAGACCAATAGGGAAAAAATGATTTCAATTCCATGGAATACTATCATGGACAAGTCATTATTCTCCCGGGTTAACACATTTTTGTGGTATATTGTTACTTTATTTTGTGATTTAATATTATATATATTTATTGAAAATATCATGCATTATTTTAAATTGTAACTCTAATTTGACGCTACATTAATTCATATATCTTGTAGCTCTTCAAACAAAGGGTAAATTTGCATGCCCAGTTTGTGGTCCGAGGATAAAATATCGTCGTTCAAGGACACCTTTTCATGGTAGTTCCTCCTTCTACATTATTACTTGAGCATGCCCCATGATAAATATATGGTAATACCCTGCATGACCATAACACGGGGACATTCTCTAGTGCATACACATTCTAAAATTACTATGATTTTCATTAGTTTGACTAAACATCCTTCCTTGTAGATAATATGATCCAATATGATGTTAAATGGGGTGAAGAAAATGAAATTATTAATATTTAGGTACAACTAGATCAATCAACATCTTTCCATCACCAACATTAGTTTAGCCATGTGACCCTTTAGCTAGATATACATTGCCAATAATTTAAAATATAGCTCAAGGAAATTATGGATATACTCATTGAACATAACAAACATGATTCTAGAGAACATAATTGGTGCATTACTTGGGCCAAAGGGCATGATATTGAATGCATACAATCACCATTCCATAGAAAAAATGGTGTTCATCTTATCCTCCTTGATGATACATATTTTATGATAGCCAAATAATCCTACTATGAAAGTGTAAGGTTCATTCCTTGCCACTTTCTTCGTAATCTCATGACTAAAACGTGTATGAAAGGGATCATGTATGTAGGCCTGACTCAATCTAAAAATTTCCACAAAAAAATTTATTCCACCTTTTTCACACCCTAGATGACTATTAGACTAATGGAATCTTATTGTTCCACTAAAAATATCTAACCAATAGTTAGCATATCACATATCTATTGTTTATCATATTCCTTATAATGTGAATGCATCCTATATAGTCACTTCTTGGTAGATCAGGTGTCAGGCTTCAATGCTATATTCATCTCCCAATGTTCTCCTCTCACTCTTTTCATCTCAAAGATGCTGCATGGGAATAGGTGAGTGTACTCTCAAATAAAATATACAATGTCTGCAATGATGTTTTCATACAAATAGTCACCAATAATAGCCAACTTAGACACATCCTCCATACTCAAATCGACTATTTGTCTTCAATATCCCATGATAATGAACTAGATAGTTGGTATTCTTGGCTTATGTGACTACATGGCGCACCTCTATTTATTCAAACCACAGAGAATGAATTTATTTTGTGACATCAGCCTCTACAAAATCTATGGTCAAACATTATGGTAGTCCCATTAGTGGGAAACATTGAATGTGTTTTATATCCTCACTAATCAACATATCTTCCTCACAAAGTTGAAAAGTGTCATATAACTTAAATTGCAGTTATGGTCAGTAGGTCATCTATCATTACATTTTTCTTCTATAGGTACCAATTCTTCAACAATGACTCTAAGGTAGGAACAAATTTATGCACCCACTACTAAATAGAAATTCCCTGTGTATACTAGTGAGTTTCACAATGATCCACATGCTCCACGATATAAGAAGTACCATTGAATTGTAGGCACTATTTGGAAAAGATTGATTTATGTTCATGATCCTACTCTTTGACAGAAGCTTTTGCAAGTGAGACTCCTTAAGTGTCATTTTTCATTTATTACTTATATTCATGTGGCTAGGATATGAAATGAATTAACTAGTTCATTAGCAAACAATATTCCTTAATGAAAGAGCCCAATGCGATAAAATGCATGTTGGGTTCTTGGAATAGTTCAAATTATTTTTATAATAAGAACTTTGATCTATTCTACCAAGAAGGTCTACGGTTCGAGCCCGTATAGCCCTATACATTCCACTAAGTTACACTACTCTTATATATATATATATATATATATATATATATATCCCCTCATAGTCTCTATGACTTGGACTTTCAAAGTCTTTTGGATCATATCCATATATTGTCCTTATCAAGATCGGTGGATGGGAACATGGGTCAACACAAACCTTATGTCTAGTAGGTTCCTAGTCCTACTATATCTTCTCGTGAGTCCAAAGTTCATAATGAAATTCCCACAATCATTCATGGATATATACCAAAGTGATATCCAATGTTTATACTCTCTATTCAAATATGATGTGTTAAGTTATGTGTTCCATAAACTTTGTGGCATTATTTGTGCCATTAAACACTAGTGGATCTTTAATCTCTACATGAATCCACTTAATGGAATTTGGTAGTGTGCATATTTGTGTCAATTAATTCTCATACTCCCTAGGCATCCCAAAAGTAATGGACACTTTGGAATAAATGACATAGGAGAATACTATTCTCCAACTCAACTTTCCACTAGCAGTTGGATTAATGTAGTCTTCCAACTGTCTTATGGCGAGATTAATGTAGTCTTCCAACTATCCTAGTCATCCAATACTTCTTCTATCTATTTAACAAATGTATTTACCTACATTATATCCAATGGATATACCATCCAATAACCTTTCTTATCAAATGACATCATTATCAAATTCCCTATCAATCCATTACAATACTAGGTATGGATATTTGTCATCTACTATGTCAATGAACTCAAAGTAAGCATAAATATTCACACAATCGAGATAAAATTCCATCTCGCCAATTTGACAATGGGGAAAATTTGTGATTGGTTCACCAACTAACACTAGATCGACAAGTGGACCCAATTTGATCATCCCGCGAGTTTCCATAATTACTTCAGTAGGATGTTAACATCCAACCCAAAGTTGAGCATAAATTCTCACACTTCATACCATTGAATCAATGCATTTAAGATAAATTATTTTCCATACCTTGTTCACTGGACATGGTTTAAGGGCCTATCTTGTGCCTCTATTGGTGACTCAAAAATTGTCCCAAGGACCTCCCTTAACTTTGTTGTGGATTTATCATTGTCTATTATCTATAGAAAACTTTTCAAAAATTCTTTGACTTCATCTTCCACTATATATACTAGTAGAATCACGCATTGGCTTGGTGGCCAAATTATGGAAGGTTTTCTATTTCTTGCATTCATAGTAACTATGTTTCTAGCATGAATAGCTTCCCACATCACCTTAATTACATATTTAAAGTAACCTTTCTTTCATATTACATCAAACCTTGGTGCTCACTATAAAGATCGATATATGGGTCCTTGATTTGCATCTCTCATGTTTGTGCTAGATTGGATCCAAACTAGGTGACAATATTGATCCCAATGTAGGCACAACCTACTATATTTTCACCATGGATATAAAGCTCACAATTCACCATATTATCACTACTCTATCTCATGTATTGTTCCTCCCATTTATTAATCAATTGTACACAATCATGTGTATTATGCATTGTCTTTTGGTAGTACCCACATCAAGAATGGTGAGGATATAAGTAATTCCTTTCAATATACCCCACTTCATAATAATTGTAAAATCGTGGTGGGAGATGATCCACTTAATTCCATAGAGCCCTATTACCCTAATTCTAATTATGTCCCCCATCCACTCCCATGGATGAATCCATTGTTTTAGAAGATCTCATGAATCCCAACATCGAACTTCTCATGTAGATTTTTTTTTTTAAAACATACAGTAGGCATGGAAATATCGATGAAAGTTCATCGCAAGGTAATGATTAGGTTTTATTAAGCATGGCAATATCGATGAAATTTCGTCGGAAGGTAATGATTAGGTTTTAGTAAGAGTGGCAATATCAACGAAAGTTCGTCGCACTTTTCCACGGTTTTGCGTCACACATATAGCATCTGCGTCGTAAATTTTTACTCTGCCAAAAGTTTTCGTCGCTATTGCCACGATTTTTTCATCGCAAATTTCCACACTTTTTCATCCCACGTATGGCATCTGTGTCGTAATATGTTGGTAAGTTTTTTACTTTGGCACGGTTTTTCATCCCTATTGCGACGAAGTTTTGTCACTATTGCCACGCTTTTTAAGGTAAACCTATATTGAGGATGATGACACGTGGAGGGATTATTCCGTCATTGTTTCCATGAATAACTGGTTTGTGGATATAGCGATGAAAAAAGTTTCACGAAAAATAGTCTTTGCTTTCATGGAAAGTGCGACGGATATGTGTGGCAATAGCAACGAAAAACCGTGGCAAATTTGGTCATATGTAGTAGTGTTTTATCAACCTCAAGAAGTCCATTGGTAATGTCAAAATTACCTTGAATAGTACATGAACGGAGTGGAGATGAATTTGAAAAATAATGTCTTGTACTAAGAGTAGAGCATAAATGTAAGAGCTTTAACACAATATATACAAAGAGACAACTTGTCAGCAATTCCCCAAGAAATCTATTATCATATTTTCATACATTGTCAATTTCAAATCATTTAGAAAATAATAAAATTACCAAATAAGCATTGCATTAAATTGACAACAATATTGAACTTAGAACATAATTAAATTGTAGGCAATGACCTTTTTCAATTGTGACTACCTTTTTTTAAATTACCAAAAATAGTGATGGTCATTCCTTACCTGTCACTATTTTTTTTGGATACAAAGGAGATACTGTGGGTTAAAGAGGGACTATCCTCATTGGTGATTTTGGAAACATTAATGTGACAGTATGGAACATTAATAGTGATGGTCATTGATCATCAACATTAGCTATTATTGGTAATTATCACTATATTTCCATGACTTTTGGCAAGGTTGTCTTTGGTGATACTCAATTTTTGGTGATGGGAACATTTGTTACCTATCACTATTGTTCATAGGAAATGGTGACAATCATTGATCATCGCCATATAAGAATTAAGAGTGAGGGCCATTGAATGTTCATCACCAAAAGTCATTATTGTTCATAGAAAATGGTGGAAATCATTGATTGTCACCATATATACACCAACAATGAAGGTTAATAAAGACCCATCAATGAAAGTCACTATTGTTCATAAGAAATGGTGGTCATTAAAGGAACATCACCAAAAATAAATGTTGTTCATAGGAAATGGTGATGGTCATTGACTATCATCAAAAGGTTTATTAGGGACAAATTGTGACTATCACCATATATCCTTTACTTTTGACAACATTATCTATGGAAACACTCATTTTTTCATGATGGAGGCTCTTTTTTCCATCACCAACAAGGTTATGGTGAAATATTTTTCTCATCACTAAAGGCCCTTTTTGTAATAGTGGATAATGTTTAACATCAACACACCATGAATTTGTGTCTACTAGAATATAAAAAAGCATACATAGAAATTTTGTTTTACCAGCCTTATTCTCTTGCAGTTACTTGATTTTTTTATTCAAATACCAATTTACAAATTCTTTGACCATGAACTATTTTGTCTAGTTTGAAATCTAGGTCATACTCTTGAATGGTAGTCATTTAATTCCCTCTCTTTTCACCTAGTTCCTTTTGAAAAAAGAGTGGTCTAATGATTGAGTGAGGTACAATAGATTTTGTGTGTCTTTTCAAGATATATGGTATGAATTGTTTGACATATTTAAATACAACATATACGTGATTGTTAATTTCTAGATCATTCAATTCATCCTCTTGCAAACCTGTGCTCATAAAAGAAATCAGATATTCACCTTTTTCCCCATATTTTTGTGATAGCACAATTGATAAATAATGGTTTCATGCAAAAGTATACATAAAGAAATATTTGGGGAAAATAGAATTTCATAATGTGGGGACATCAACAATAGTGATCTTGATGTTTTCAATTGTGTTGGAACCCAAGGTTTTTGGGAAGTTGCACACGAGCACCACAAGTCAATATTGTGTGTGCGCCCATGGAGATACATTGTATAATTCCATGAAGAATAAGCATCGGCTCCAACCAAAGAAATATTGTATGTTCCAACCTAATTTTCACTATGTGCAAGGAATCAAGAAGAAGACCTCATCCATTGAATCTGAGCATATCTTTGAGAATATTTTGTAATAAAGTATTATAATGACCAGAATGATCATGGGAAAAGATATCGATGAGATGAAAAGTTAGTTAGCATTGCCATGCTCCAGGAATATTTTGGGGTTGCATGTGGGCATGTAAAGTGTGTGGATATTTATTTTGTTCAAGACAGTGGAGGAGAATAGTCGAGTGAGAAGAGGAGAGAGTAGAGAATTGTAATAGAGATTCATGACTGTAACAACGAGTCGACTAGAGATGAAAGAAAGAGTTCCATGTCTAGTTTTTTCTAAGTCTTGCATGCATCTGTAATAGAGTGGGAATTTTGTAGGCATGAAGAAATGAAAATGAGAGTGCATGACATGGAACTTTGTAATGACTATTGTATGAGTTTAGAGTGCATAACATAGATATATATTATGGGATTTTGTATATGGGTGTATCTCAAATGAATTAATGATATATGAAGGTCTTTATCTCTACAATATCATGTTTGTTATGTTTTGAATGTATATATGTTTTACTTTATGATGCTTAGTACTATGTTATTTAGCTATGGATGAAAGAATGTATTTAATCCCAAGAGGTTTCCCTGCATGCATTGTCCCTTCATATCCAACACAGTACTTTCAATCTCTATGATTCTCATGGTGTCTTGGGTGAGACCTTCTTCAATCCTAGACTAAATATTGAAAATGCCAACACCTTGGGGTTTTTGTTGGTAAAACTTGATGAAACCTGGGTCTTAAACACCCTAACGAGGAGAGTGGAGTAAAACAACCCAAGAAATGGTTATGTTGTTGGGACCTGAAGGTTTTCTATTACATGATGAAGGAAAAGAATGAGGTGGAATTTGTCTCAGGAGAAAATACAAGACCGATTATCTAAGAAGGAAGACAAGTTTACATGACAAGAAACCAAGAACCTGATAACCAATGTCAAAAGATGGAAACAAAGGTATATTTATGCATATTTGCATGAAGTTTTCTTTGTTGAGTTTCCTTTTTATTGTATGAATGGATAAAGAGGAAGATATCTATTAAAATTTCTCTGGGATGCCAAGAAACACTAGTATGGGACTAGACTATGATTAATAGACTAAAATCTATGGACAATAAGTGGGCTTGAGCAACCAAATTCTGGTTCAACTGGGTGAAGGAAGGATATATCACGGAATTCACCATTGAATACAGTGATTCTTTCAGCAAGGCTGAAAGAAAACTTTTGAAGGGCCCTATAAAGAGACTGTTGGAGGAAATCCCTCTATGGATCAAGATGTTGTTTGTAGAGAAGGGGATAATACGCATGGAGCCCAACAGGATGGCTGAGTAGACCCCCTCGCATAGAGTGGGGTATGGAAATAAGGGGGATAAAGAGACATAAATTTGATCCAATGGGAGGGATCTAGAAGATGATGAGATGAGGTGAGATAAGAATGGACCTATAAGAGAAGCAGAGAAAAATATCCAAGAGATATGAAATAAGAGTTGAGCTAAGGATGAAAGTTGATCAAAGGATTGGAAAGAAAATAGAAAGGGGTGAAAGACAAGGGGTTGAAACCGGAATGAAGAGAAAGGAGACCACACCAGGAGCATGTGCAAGAGATATTTATTTGATAAAGAGAAGAACAAAAAAGGAGAGATTGTTAAAGAGTCATGTGTTAGGAGTAGCATATAAGGGGAGGATACTAGAAGTAGTGATAGTAGGGTTGGAGAAGATGAAGTTGGATCCCATTTGTTGTTGAGAGATGTAGTCACAACAAAATAAGATGAGGTGCAAAGTAGCAGTGTTGATGTGGTAGAAGATGGTGATGGACCCCTCAGAGAAGGGGAAGAGGATTTAGCTATTGTGAATGGGCTTGCATGGCTGCGGGTAGGAAGCTCTTTTGGATCCCTCACAAATGAGATTATTAGTTGATTTTTCATCTTGGTATTTAGGGATTGGTGTAAGAAAATTTGAGTTAAAGGCTTGAAGGATCCTACCCAAGATTTTATATTCCTCTTCAACCTCCCACACATCTCTACCAACCACTTCCTAACAAGATTGAAAGAAATATATGGTGAAACCATGTAGGCCCAAATATTTACCCAATTCCATGCCTTTTAAGTTCTTAGTGACTTTCTCAAAAGATATGAGTCACATTAGACATAAATTTTTCTCATGAAAAATGAGGAAGGAGGTTTATCTTCTTATGATTTAGATTGCCACTTGTCATTTATCTAGGCACTCAATTAACCACTGACTAAAATGACTCTTGATATCCTAATCAATTTCTTCATGATTCTAAATATTTTATCTAGAGGTTGATTAGAGAGTAATAATTATATTATGGTTTCTTCTATTTATCAAAAAATTATGAAAAAAATTGGTGTTTTCTTCACCCTCTTTTATCCAACAAATTCTAGATTTTCATTGACATAAGATTTATTCTTTCATGTATCGAATGCTAATCTCATTATGAAGTTGGGTTTCTTGAGATACTAGTTCCTTTGATCTACCTTCTTGTATTATAATCATATGCAAGGTTTCCATTTCCATTTCCTTTTCCAATGGAATTTTCCTAAAAAATGTTGCAAAATATATCCACGTTCCATATTTTAATTCTTTGGTTGACTTGCTTTAGACTTTGTTGAAATTGATATATCTTTGATCCCTCAATAGTGCCCCCTTACTTTCACCATGTTCCTATGTTTTTCATGAAGTTAGGTTCAAATATAAAGGGCTTCGATCTAGAGATCATAAAAGCACTTTCCCATATAAGACCTATCAACCAATGGTTTGGTATAGAAATTTAGGGTAGGATTTATGCTAAAATAAATTCTTTGCTTTGAAGGAGAGATTTTGAGACCAAAAACCTATCCATCTTGACTACAATCTAGCATGATTCGCCTCTTCTATGGTTCCAAGTGTGAAATCCATTTCTTGTTTGGATGTCCACTAAACACAACTTATCTATGGTTTCCTTGAAAGACACATTGTCCACATCTAATCAACGTTGACCACTTCTCTTATCTTGTAGGGATGTGATTATATTAAATTCATTAACTAGAATCCAAGGTTGCCCCTATAAAACTATCCCCAAATCCTAGATGGAGTCCAAAAAATGATTTTTAAGGGTGGGATTAGAAGGGATGTAGGCATTGGTAATCTGTCCTTGTTCTTGAGACCTAATCACTTTGTATCTAGCTATGATGAATCTAGTAGTCTCCAACTTGTCCTCAAGGATAATTTGACTTGGATCCCAGAGGATAGCTAGTCCTCTTGCCACTCCATACAAATACACTGTTGAGAATTCACTTCCTTTCCAACATTTCCTGGCTATGGTCAACAATGTGTCTCAGTCACATTTGGTTTCCTACAACATTCTTATTCCAGGTTGTTTATTTGCAATTATTTTATTTAATAGGTGAAGTTTACTTGGGGAATTCAATCATCTTATGTTCTAGGAAAAGAATTTCATTTTAAACTTTTTGTTTAGAGGATAAGTACTTATCTAGGAGTCCTTTGGTTTGGCTTGAATCAACTAAATGATCCCCTACTTCATCTAGCTTTTGTTTTGTTATTTTTTTTCATCATTTACTATCCTTTGAGATTTTATTTTTTTTTAATTTAAAAGGAGTGGTTCGAATTCCCTACCCACCTTCAGAGGTGTGAATTTGGGTTGTGTTTCCAAGATTAATTTTACCTTTCATTAAGTCCCTTTTAGTCGATGGAGCTATGTTTCCAGAAGATTAATGAGGTGTTGTTCTCCATGCAGAAGTATCAAGGTTTGGAGATCAAGTTCCAACTATCTAAGTGAACATCTTATTGTAAATTATGCTCCTCTAAGTCCTAATGTGTTTCATTCTTTGTACTCATATCTTGATCCCTTATAGTTTATTCATTTATCTTAGGATTGAGATATTATGTATATGATTTCCATCCCTTTGGATCTCCTTTAGGGATACTTGGCTTATGGTTTTCCTCCCTGTTGACTTTTGATGGTTCCCTTGTTTCTAACAGAGCCTCCTCTATAGAGGATAGGATTTGAAATTTGTTGGTGTCTTTACCTTAATTTGATGGGGAAGAATTGATGGGTTTCCTTCATGATTTACATTTGCTTGGGAATTTGGTGAAGCCCTCCTTTTTTGTAGCCTCTTTATCTTTGTCTGAAGTAGATTTTTCATTGTGTGGACAATTCTTGAATAGGTGTCCATGTTCGTGGCATTTTTGGCATCTGAAAGGGATGTGTGCATAATCCAAAGTTTGGATCCATTTGAATTCCTGGAATTTTATGCTTATCAATTTTTGGTAGGGTTCCTTAGACATTAATATAAATGCATGTCCTTGTGTAGGAGGTATACCTACCATATTTTTAGCGACCTCTAATATTTTGAAAACAAATATGAGGGGATTACCTATTCCCTCTAACTTTTCTTTCTCCCAGAACCCTCGAGGAAGGGAGTACATACAAGTCCAAATCATGGATTTAGTAAAAGATTCCTTCTTAGGTATAAATATTTCTATTAAGTAGTGCAAGTGTAGGTATAATGAGTTGAAGAAGTATGGCCCTTATTCAAAGATCTAATCTCTATCCTCGATGCAAGCAAAAATAGCTGCAAAGAATCCTTCGGATCCTAACTTTAGTTTTATTTGGACTTTAGTTTTCCATCTAGATTTGACCCATCCTATTAATAGATATTTTTGAGAGGGCCATATGCCCTTGAATTTCCCTATGATTGCATGATATTTCATATAATGAATGAAATTACAAATGTTGGGGGATGTGACTTCATACCATGGTTTTTCTATGGTTTTGGCTAGGCATCCATTCTAAACCCTATCCAATTTAGATTCACCTCCCTCATGGTTGCATCTTTCAAGGGTCAACTAATTGGTTTTAGCTAAGTAATTATTACCATGAAGCGTGCTAGAAGTTATTTCCCCCTGCCTTGAATCTCTAACCTACATTACCTACTACTTTCTTACCTAACCCCGGGACCTCCAACACCTATCATTTCGAAAGCCCATCTCACTAATCGAAAAAAAAAACAATATAAATTAGATTATCTTCATCAAAATTTATTTTGTATTTATAAGACTTCCAATTTTTCCAATATATTTCCTTTTATGTAATTTATATAAAAACGTATAATGCTTTTAAATTATCATAATGACTTCCAATTTTTCCAACATAGTGTGAAACCAAAGTTATAGTGTGAAACCAAAGTTTAGATGAATCTATAAGATATGGTGGGGAACTAATAAAGCCACCATGACTTTATAAGGACAATCTTTTTGTGATCAAACTAAAAAATTATAATGTACTTTTAAATTATCATATTGACTTCCAAATTTTCCAACATAATTATAGTGTGACACTAAAGTTTAGATACTATAAGATATGGTGGGGAACCAATAAAGACACCATGACTTTCTAGAAGATATGTTAGGGAACTAATAAAGCCACCCTGACTTTATAAGGACAATCTTTTTGTGATCAAACTAAAAAATTATAATGACTTTTAAATTATCATATTGACTTCCAAATTTTCCAACATAATTATAGTGTGACACCAAAGTTTAGATCTTATATGATATGGTGGGGAACTAATAAATCCACCATGACTTTATAGGGACAATATTTTTGTGATCAAACTAAAAATATTATTAAGAAGAAAGATAATTAAGTATATAATGATAATGATAATTAAGTTGTTTATTATTTCTAAGAATAATAAGATATATTAATAAATAAATAAAATAAATATAAATATTCTTTACCTTGTAATTGTTATGTTTCATTTTATTTTAGAACATAATAAGATGTTTTTGATATTACAAATTTTAAAAATAGTTTTTTAAAGTTATAATTTCTTAATATGGTTAAGAACATATTAACAAATCATGATATTTATCTAACATATTATAATTAACATATAAGAACATATTAATCCATTATATTTTTTAAAACTATTTTATTATATTTTTTTTATGTTATTAAGAACATATTAACCAATCATGATATTTATATAAGAACATATTTTATTTTATTTTTGTAAATTAGAACATGGAATTACTTTCTAAGAGAAAAGAAAAAAAATATAGATTACAGTCCTAGTGTCCTTGTGCTTGGGCTACCAACATAGGAAACCATCCCAAGCCAAAGACTAGTCAAAATGTAAAGGTGCCCTCAAGGGGAAATCATCCCAAGCCCAAGACCATTCAAAATGAAAAGGCGTCCTCAAGTGACAAAAAATTGAAAAAATCCTACAGTTTTTATGGGAAGACTGCCAAACATAAAAAACCAAACAAGTGTTAAACTTGTAACTAAGAAAAAAGACTATCATGGAGCAAAGTTTGGTCACTTAGTAGAGTGAGAGTCTAAATCTTATGTCAGGTTGTCCATTTGGCGTCGTTGAAGAAAAATTGGCCAATTTGGAACGATGAAATTTCAACTTGGCACTTCCTCAACCTGCTAGCGCTACTAAGGACTAGAGGAGATGTCGAGCAATAAATATACCATTTTATTGAGCATCTCCATTCTAAATTTTTGATCAGCCAATTCACTCTACATCTCAAAAATTAGCTTCAAGTGGTCCTTTGTTAGTCGGGCATTTCCTATCCCTTCAACTTCTTCTTCTGTTGAAACCACTTTTGATCAGATAAGTGTCAATTCTGTTGTACCAAGCTCTTGGATCTTGCTTTAATCCATACAAGGCTTTCTTCAACCGATATACTTTGGCTGGGTGCTCTTGGACTTCAAATCCAGGAGGCTGATCGACATAAACTTCTTCTTCTAAAAAACCATTTAGAAATGCTGACTTGACATCCATCTGGTATACTTGCCACTTGTGTTGGGATGTTATGGCCAATAGAGTCCTTACAGTGTCTAATCTTGCTACTGGAGCAAAAGTTTCACCATAATCAGTACGAGGTTGTTGTGAGAATCCTTTGGCAACAAGTCTTGCCTTGTGTTTTTCAATCTTCCCTTTTTCATTGAGTTTAGTTTTGTAAACCCACTTGACACCAATACTCTTCTTGTGACTTGGCAAATCAACAAGATCCCATGTCTGATTTTTCTCAATGGAGTCAATTTCTTGGTTCATGGATTGAACCCAATGTGGCTCCTTGGATGCTTCCTTAAAGGATGTAGGTTGACATGACATTAAAGCAAAAAGGTTGTGTTGCTCAAAGTCATCCAACTGTTGATGGATTTCTCTCAAACTTCGAGTTCTTTGATTTTGTGGTTCAAAGAATGATTCTCTACTGGGAGTTGAGTTATCCTGAGAATTTTCAGGTTGCCTTTGTACTTGCAATCTTGGAAGAATAGTTTGAGGTACTTGCTGTCCTGAATTTTCTGTGTTTTCAGAACTTGGCAGCAATGGATTTTGACTGTCCATTTGCTGATTTTCTGAATCATTCCGGAATTGATTTTCCAGAAATTTTACATCTCTGCTGAGAATTAGTTTCTTGGTGATTGGATTGTAAATCCTGTAAGCTTTAGATGTTTCACTATATCCAGTGAAAATACATTTTTCACTTTTGTCATCAAGTTTCTTCCTTAATTCGGAATGTATGTGAGCGTATGCTATGCATCCAAATGTCCTTAGGTGCGCTACATTTAGCTTTGTCCCACTCCATGCTTCTTGGGGAACTTTCATCTTTAAACTTGTGGTTGGTGATCTATTCAAGAGATAAACTGAGCATGCTACTGCTTCAGCCCAAAAAATGTTTGACAAACATTTCTCTTTAAGAAGTGTTCTTGCCATATTCATTATTGTCTGATTTTTCCTTTCAGCCACTCCATTCTGTTGTGGAGTATACCTGGCTGTTGTTTGCATAATAATGCCTTGTGATTTGCAGAAATTTGCAAATTCCTTGGAGTTGTATTCTCCTCCTACATCTGACCTGAGTGCTTTGACATATTTGCCACTCTGTTTTTCAGCTTCTGCCTTGAATTCTTTGAATTTTGTAGAAGTTTCAGACTTGTGTCTGAGAAAATAGATCCATAATTTCTGCTGAAATCATTAATAAACGTTAGAAAGTAAAAACTTCCACCTATTGACTCTGTTTGCATTGGTCCACATAGGTCAGCGTGAACAAGTTCAAGATCTTGTTTGGCTTGATTGGAAGACTGTGGAAAACTAGTTCTCTTGTGTTTTCCAAGTGTGCAAGACTCACATGGGGGAATTTTCTCTTTAAAGATAGGTAGACCTTTGACCATGGAGTTTTTCTATAGAAGACTTAGAATCTGAAATGATAGATGTCCAAATCTTGTATGCCAAACCATTGTTTCATTCAAGGTTGATGCACTCTGTGCATATGGTTGACTCAGATTTGCAGTTCTGAGGGTAAGGGGAAACATCCTATTGGGAGTCATATGGATTTCAAAAATCAATTTTCTGCTTGGGAGTTTGTCATATATCTTACAAGATGTTCCCTCAAAAAGTACCTTATAGCCATGTTCAATGAGTTGTCCTACACTTAGCAAATTATGTTTTAAATCTGGAACATGATAGACATTGTATATGTCTTTCTTGACATTCTGTTTAGTAAGAATAGGAACAGTTCCTTTTCCTTGAACTTTGACTAAGTAATCATTTCCAAGTGTAATATCAAATGAGATTGAAGAATCAATGCATGAAAGTAATTATTTGTTACCTGTCATGTGATTGTTGCATCCACTGTCCAGCAACCAGAGATCTTTAGGTTGATGTTCAATGTTGTGACATGAAAGAAACATACCTCCTGAGTTTTCTCCCATGTGATTTGACACATGTGCTCTGCCTGAGAGCTGATCTGCTTGCTTCTTCCTGCATTCAGATTCATAGTGCCCATACTTTTTGCAGTAATAGCATTGTATGCTTGATTTCTCATTTGATCTTCTCCCTCTGCCTCTTTGAGGGTGGAAATTCTGATGTTGATTTTGTTGTTGTTGTCTTTGACCTTGGAAATTTTGATTCGGATACTGTTGTCTGTTACCTCCACTAGAGTGAGGGTTACTCTGATTGTTCCCTTTGCCTTGGTGACCTCTGCTTCTTCCTCTGCCTCTCCCTCTGCTGAAGGAGAATTGAGTTTTGAAAGCATTGGAGATTGACTCATCTATGAGATGCAGTCTGGTCTCATGTGTCACTAGAGAACCAATTAATTCATCTGTTGAAAAACTTGACAGATCCTTGGATTCAAGGATTGTTGTTACAACCATTTCGAATTTCTTTGGAAAACTTCTGAGGATTTTCTCAACAATTCGTTGATCAGTAATGGTTTCACCAGTCAATCTGATCTGGTTCACGATGCCCGTGACTCTGGTCATGAACTGATACACATTTTCGAACTCTGTCATCCTTAGAGTCTCAAATTGTGTCCTCAAGGTCTGCAATTTAACTGTTTTGACCCTGTCATTTCCTTGGTAGGAAGATTTAAGGATGTCCCAGGCCTGTTTTGAAGTACCAGCGCCTGTGATTTTTGAGAAAATCGAATCATCCATAGAATTTTGAATCCAGAATTTCGCTTTATTTTCTT
>ML779196.1:686411-737899 GCA_009831015.1 Picea engelmannii
CTTGGTAGGAAGATTTAAGGATGTCCCAGGCCTGTTTTGAAGTACCAGCGCCTGTGATTTTTGAGAAAATCGAATCATCCATAGAATTTTGAATCCAGAATTTCGCTTTATTTTCTTTGTTCCTCAGTGTTGCCTGAGCAATTTTCTGTGGATTTGTCATGGCAGAAAGAGCGGCTGGATCTAGTTCCACATATCCAAGATCCACTGGATCCCAACACTCTTGTGCTTGCAAGAAGGATCTCATCCGAAGAGACTAGAACTCATAGTTCTTTCCAAGTAGAATCGGACCCTGAGTTGGTCCTAAGTTGCTAGATGACATTTTTTTTTTTGAAAGAAAAAAAAATCTCAGAAAAAAATAGAGGGAAATTTCGTATTTACCTCCGATCGCCGAAACATCGATTTGTCGATGGCTGAAAAGAGCTTATTGGCCTTGAGTTTGGCCTTAGTCACCGTGCAATGTGACCACGTGCCTTGATGTTAAAGCGCTACGAGATTTTCCGGTTCTTTGTTTTTCAATTTGCTGAAATGCAAAGGTTTCCTTTAGACAATTTAATGGTCCAGATCTTCCTATGATCTGACGGTCCAGATCTTATCGGGATATCGCGAATCGGGACTTCGTGAACCGTGATGACGAGCTCTTCTGACTCCTTGATTCCCCGATCTCCGATTTACCGATGTCGCTTTCCTTTCAGGACTTTCCCGATTCCTTTGATCTCCACCACGCATCCCAATAGATGGACGATCTGCGTCGTTTCGCGATTTTGCGACTTGCAACTCCAAATTTCTCTGACAACTTGAAACCCCAGTAGCCGATATGCCGACAGTTTCCTCGATGTCGGCCACGTGTCCAAACAAGTGGACGGCTATGATCTTATCGCTATTTCGTGATGATCTTATCGCTATTTCGTGAATCGTGATTTCGTGACTTTCACCGTGGAGTGTCTTTCGTCAACAAGACCTCCGATATCCCGAACTCCGAAAGGTCGATGGAGTGATGGCTTGGATCTGCTGCCACCTGTCCTCTGAGATGGATGGCTCACAGTCTTTTCGGGATTTCACGATTTGTGATGTTGCGATTTCATGTATCGGGGTTTTGGAGAGCAGTCTCCTTTGCTCATCCAACTCTCGATCCCCGATTTTGCGATGGGATAAGATCGACGGCTCATGATATTTCTTGATTCAACGGTCCAGAATGACTCGTGATTTCGCGATTCACGAATTCTCACAGTAGTCTTCTGACCTTTACACCTTGCGAGTCAGTGAAATGTCGAGATCTCGCCACGCGTTTCTTGATGGACAGTCCAGATGATGTCAAGATTTCGTGACTTCACAAGTCGAAATATCTCAAGTGCACTACAGAGGACTAAACCTCGTGCACCTTCTCGTTGATTCAATGACTGTTAGTCCTTTGCACAAGATCTGACGGCTGAACTTCTTTCACCTTTTCCGCACTCTCCTCATCCCTTCTGAACTAGTTTCCTGCTCTGGATCCGTTCACAGGATGAATCTTACAGCCTCAATGGTTTTTCTTTGCACATGAGATGCGTTCTTTGCTCCTTAGACGCGATCTTTGCTGCATTTCCAAGGATTTTCTTTTGCGGAAGAAAAATTTGTGAATCTTTCAAAGATTTGAAAGAATTTCACGAGTTCTTCGTTCTCTACTGCAATCTTTGACAGATTTGAGCGATTTCCGAGAATCTTTAAACGATTCTGCCTTCTGCAGGAATCTTTAGCGAATTTGAATGAATTCTTTGAATTCTTCAAGAGTTCCCGCCTCCCGCAGCTCTTCTTCATAAATCTTTGATGATTCTTGAAAATTGTTCAAGAAACTTTAAAGTTTTCTTCTTCTGCACTCTCTTATTCCTCATTCTTTTGAGCATTGTACACTCTGCAACGTCATGTGAACTTCTTACGGCGATCTTCCTCGTGGAAGTTTCCTGCGAGGATCTTTTGAGAGTATAGCAGACAGATCTCCAATCCTTGTGAACAAGTCTGTGTCACGTGCTCTCAAGATCCGTGAAGCTCTACGCTGTGAGGATCGTGTTGCTCTCCAACCTATGTGAAGAGGCTTACAACTATATCTCTGATACCATGATAAATTCTGAAGCAAGAAATGCAGAGAGAAAGAATAGAACAGTATATTGGAATGTATGAAGAAGAGTGCAAAAATGAAGTTACAATGTAAAGGGAAATAGCTGAGCTAAATAGGCTCAAGCAAGACAAAAATAGAAAGTACAGCTGGCCAGGACAGCTGGCAGTGTACAGTCAGACTGTTAAGGTTACAATATATTTAACACAGCTGGGTTGTTACTCATAGCTTCAATCCGTGGATGCGAGGAGGGGTTGCAAGTATCGTGGTGGTTTGGTACCTCACCCTCGACAGTTGAAGGAGCCTTGTTCTCTAACAAAGGAGTTGGAACCATCCTGATGCCTTCATTTCTTATCTCCTCTTTGAGCTCATACCACTCCACCATACAATTCCATAACATAGAATTGTCAGGAGTCCCTAGTGGCTCTTGCTTATTTCTAGTGGGATCCAAATGGTTATGTTTCTCATAAGCTTGGGTCACCATGTTGTTGTGATATTTGGTTATGTCACTGGTTGAGGATGACATACTCCCTCTCTTGACCGCAAAACTTCTAAAAGAGCCATTTCCCCTCCGTGCTCTGTCCCATTCATAGACTCGAGGCATGTTGTAGGAGAGAATGTCCACAATTCAAGAGAGGTGATTTGATAATCTTGTTTTCAGATGTAAGAGATTTGCACTAGACAACCAAACCAAACTCTGACAAGCATAAAGATGCATACCTCCCACCAACATTATTATCAAATAAACTCCATAAGCCCACCTTCATCTATTAGCCATACTTATTGTTGGCACAAGTGGGCTATTACTACCCATCCTTTCACCAATAACTAAAACTAGAGTGCCACCCTTAATCGCACGTATAATGGAGTATGACAATTTAATGCCTTGGGATGGTGAGTTATAACCAGGCTCCATCCATTTGTCTCTCTTGGATCACGGGTCACCAAGTGTCGAGGTTGATGCACACTAGGTTGATTTTCATGTTGATCGCCATGTCACCCCATCCGGGGAATCTAAGAACATATTATAAGAACACATTAAATAATATTTATAAGAACATATTAAATAATAATAATAATCTAATTTTAAGGTCATGGCCAAGCCAGACACCAAATTGGTGTATGAGACCCCCTTGTTTGTGGGACAAGGTACCCCCTCCACCCAATGATTTGAATGGTAAAGTCTATGAAGGTATACATACCCTACCCCCTCTGGATTTGAACTTGTGACCTCTTAGGAGGAAACACTTATTCTTAACCTTCATCAAATTATATTTTATCTTTATATAAGATGTTTTTGGTATCGCACAGATGGGGTGTTAGTGAGGAACATGTGTCACAATGGAGGGGACATTGCTTGCTAGCGTAGTACCATCCATGTGACCGACGCATGCCCTTCCCCTCCTCCCACACCATGAACTTAAATCACTGTCACTAGTACCATAGCACCATTAACGCTCCAAGTGCGCTCTGCTTCACCTTCTCATCTGATCTATGGAGTCGTCATTACTGTGGTCACCTCTATGCATGTGCGTCCTCCCTCCCCAGCGGTATTCATACCATGGAGCTCACCGATAGATTCTTCATCTCTTTCTCTTCTCACCAGAGCCATTCCGTGGTCTGCACCCTTCCCGAGTGTTCACCTAATACAATTGCCATTTCCCTATGCCTTCTTACCCTTTCCTTGCTTCGACCATGCCTAGACTGCGAGGGAAATCCAAGCAAGGCTCGGCTTGGTACCCAAATAGGTCGTGCATGGCCATTTGGCCTCAGCCTGTTCCCACAACTTTGCACAACTCATCGCCTTCCTCACCATCTTCCTCTGGTCAATCCTCTCAGAGCCACAGTGGCCTCCCGCCTCTTTCCTCACCCTGGGCTTGCCAAGTTGAATGGTTCGACCTTCTGGGGAATTCACTGGTATTTTCCCCAGGGCCATTTCCGGACCTGGCCTCCTCCTCACAGCCAGCCTTGGTCGTCCCACCCAATTCACTCGAGAATTCAGCTCCTGCGCCACCACTAGTGCACTCGCCACCAGTCCAGTCTCCACGCGAGGACACCTTCATCCACCGAGAGAAACCTCAGGAGCAACCCCACTCTTGTTTGGATTGCGCTACCTATGCAAAGTTCCAAGACAACCTTGCAATTCTGCAAGACCTAGTGTTCGAGGTTCGCAAGGAGGTGGACGACCTGCGATTTCACTTGGAAGTTCTGGACAAGAAGGGGACGCAAATTCTGAAACTACTCTCTTCTCTACATGGCTCCCGACACCCCATAGAACAAGCACCCAATGCATCAACGGCCTCAGTAGTGATCTTGGTTCCGTCTCTCCAAATGTCACCAATGGACGACACTGCAACATGCTCGACTTCGGCTCTCTAGGTGCCTACTTTGGATACTGTGGCATGCAACACGTCGACTGCATGAGCTACGACATCTTCACAGGTGTCAGACTACATGGCCTATTGTTCGTTATGTTTATATTTTTCCACCTATATTTTCGGTTAAATTTCGTTTTGAATGTCATACGTCTATCCTAGAGGGTCTAGAATCCTGGGCGAATCGGTTTCCCCACAGGGAGATTCTACTCCAGTTGGTTAATTTTGTTATTTGAGTTGTTATCTAAATCTGTGGTTTTGATTTGGGAGGCTGGCTGAATTAGTTTCCTTACAGGGAAATTCAATAACTACAGTCCTCGGCCAAACTCGGAAATACTGTAATTTTTGGCTCTAAAAGGCTTTTTACATATATATACTTACTTTAAAAAAAGATGTTTTTGGTATTAAAAAATTAAAAATTTGATTTATTTAAAGATGTTCTAAACATATTATAAGAAGATATTACCACGTACCACGTGCAATCTAAGAACGTATTAAATGATTTAACAACATATTGTTAAGAACACATTAACATATAAGACCATATTAACTGATATTTAAAAACATACGATAACATATTAACAAATGATATTTATCAAGAACATATTAAATGATATGTTTATGTAAGATGTTTTTGATATTACAAATTTTAAAATTAATTACGCCGAAGGCGTTATTTTAAGGGGAGGTATTTCTCACTTTTTTGTCATCTGTCCACGACTTATCGAACATTGACATGTGGCCATCATCCCTTTCATTGGTTTGTCTCTCTCTCCACGTATTGGAATTTGGAAGGTCGCTCAACCCCATATTTCTGTTGTTTTCCTGCGAGATCTGTATTTAAGATCTGGAAAGGTTCTTGCTGCAAATTACCTTATATAACACTAAATCTGGAATGCATCTGTACATCCATGATATGCTGCAGAATACTCAAATTATAAATTGTTCTTACCCCCTCTACGACCTGCACACGAGAATGTTTGTTGTTGTTGTAAATCTAGAATGGAAGCTCATATAAGTCAGGTGCACAGTTGTCCAGAATGAATTGAAAACTAGCATATGTCTTTATAGTTAAAAAATGCCATATGTCCTTCAGCTTCTCATCATGATAATTTGTATCAAATCCAATGAGATCATATTTCAATACTGCTTCCAAGAAGATCCCATATCTTATCTGATTTTAGTTTTCAATTCAATCGGATTCAACTTAGCTACCCCATCTAATAAGATGTTGTCAAATTTCTACCACCTCCAAGAAAACAATGTGCATACATGTAGGAGTTGATCTTATGCTTGGTTCATTTGTGGGGTGAAAATGCATATACATGAGGGAATCAATCTTATGCCTAGTTCATTCACACTGGAGATAAGAGACTATACACGATAGGATTCATCACATGTCAGTTGAAGGTTGGGATGGTAAGAAGAGGTAACTAATCCATGCATTCCAAAAAGGCTATGTTGCATTCTTGCTTCTTTGTCGTATAGATATCCAACCACCTTCATAGATAGAAGGTATGATCCAAGCAAACTTGCAACTCCCCTAAAGTTATATAGAGTAGAGCAATGCTTAGGACCGAAAAGTTTAGAGATTACTGCAAAGGTTACATGCTCGTGTGCTTCAAGGCAAAGAGCAATGATTATAGAGGCTACATATAATGAACCAGGCCACCAAAAGTATCCTCTGGGATTTTATTCTAATCCTTTGAATAAGCCAATTCTTTAAACCACCAATAATCACCTATCGTTTCTACTAGTAACTCCTCCCATTGACCCCTTTCCAAGTCGTTTATCCAAAGATGCCACAACAGTAACCTCCAAATGAATACAATACCCCTTATTCCATGCTCAGTGGAACCTATCTACATTTACTAGTCGTTTGCTAAACCACTTCTCAATTCGACTTTCCAATTCAATGCCAACACCATGTGGAGGATTTGAATTAGAATCTCTGGAGGTGTAATTTTACCAAATCCATCCCCGCAAAAGTACCCCATACCTATTTTTCTAGTAGGCCAAGATTTGATGATACATGTAGAGATCTTGTTTTCCCACTGATTCCTCCCACTACATGCAAATGTGGATTTAAGTGAATCATTTCTTTTGTACAACTTGGAATGAAATGCAAATTACTCTTTTTATACCGAATACTCTTTACTCATGCATCTATATCAAAATTTCTTTTGAAATCACTTCTAAGATAAAAGACGTGCCATGAATTAGTGATAATAGTAAAAGTTGTCTTTCGATTTATTTTATTTCATAAAAAATTGTGATTCAATATATGGGTAGTAAATAACTTTAGCATTAAAAAATATCTTTTTTTTGCTAAAAAATTATTATATCGTTTATTTCTTTATATTATCTTTGTTTCGTTTTCTATTCTCACATTAAATAAAATAGTCATAAAANTCAGCGTTACCTTTCCCCACTTCAGAGGTATGCTAGTTTATTTAAGGATGTTCTGAACTTGACGGAAATATGGAGATACGAACTATGTGTTATTGTGATTCGCATCAATAAAAACTTACACCCAGTTTCATGAATAAACTTTTGACAGCCAGTAGAAAAGCGCATGTCAAAATTCATATCGACCCGTGTGAGATGCACATGACCTCGTGCAACAATTTGTCAAGCAATAATAACGGTCTTTATTCTTCCACGTAGGTCCCACGTGGCACATGTAATCTGCGTTCATAGTACCACCCACTCAAGAAGACACCTGTACACCTCAGCACAATGAGACCAGTTCAATAATTCATTTAAATTTAAATATTTATTTATTCTACAACTTTCTCGTAACTTTTAATTCGCACCAGATGAAAAAAGGTGATTAAGACACGCAATTTGCCGAGCAATAATAACGGTCTTTATTCTTCCACGTCGGTCCCACGTGCCACAGGTAATCTGCGTCAACAGTACCATCCACTCCAGAAGATCCATGTACACCTCAGCACAATGAGATCAGTTCAATAATTCATCTAAATTTAAATATTTATTTATTCTCCAACTTGCTCGTAACTTTTAATTTGCACCGGAGGAAAAAAGTTGATTAAGACACGCGATTTGCCAAGCAATAATAACGATCTTAATTCTTCCACGTCGGTCCCACGTGCCACATGTAATCTGCGTCAATTATACGACCCACATGTAATCTGCGTCGTAACTTTTAATTTGCACCAGAGGAAAAAAGGTGATTAAGACACGTTCGACAGGGTTTATCACTGTTAAAAAAAAAAGGTGATTAAGACACGGTCCACAGGGTTTACACTGTTTAAAAAAGAGGTGATCAAGACACGTTCGACAGGGTTTACACCGTTAAAGCGTTTACCCCGTTGGCAACGTAGCCTTTGTCGGTATTGATCGCGACAGATGACGTTGACGGCTCTTTAGTATATGCTCAAAAACAAAACTTAGAAATATCTTAAAACTCATTAAAATTAAAAATAAATTAACTCTTTACTAAAACTTGTGAGAGAAAGAAAAAATATTCCTTCATTATAATTGTGCGAGTCTCAACATCCCGTGCTAGAATTATTAACGAAGGTTACAAACCCGAGGGCCTCCTAATGAAATATTTATGCACCCAACACTGATATACGATATATCAATATGTACAACTTTGCATAGTGCACCACACCACTAACCAAAGATTTGCACCACTGAGCAAAGATCTTTATAAAAGTATTGTACGCACCAAAACCCTTGCAAATATTGAAATACTAGCATGGAAGGTTCAAGGAGATGGTATCGGGATTTAGAAGTAGATTAACTAGATATAGAGAGAATCAAAATCTTATTTTGACCATAATGTGGTATCCAAAGATTTATATGGGGATAACAAGTTCAAGTTTGCACCGAACTATGTGCATGAAAATGTTTTTGAGCTTAGGTTTTTAGCTTTAGTCCCGAATTCTTAAAAAATGGCAAAGTGTAGTTTTGAGTGGACAATATTATTCTCTTTGTCAAAAGTTGTGTTGATTATGAAACTTGGGTAGAATAGAATATGGGTGGGCACAAGAAAACTTGGAAAAGAGTTTGGATAAATTTCAAAGGATTTTGAGTGGAGTAGTAAAATGGAACCAAATTTAATATTTGGGGACACTTTTTGGCAATTTTGAAAACTATTTATTGGAAAAATGATCCAAGATAGAAAATGTGGAAAATTCTTCCTAGTCAACATTTCATACATTCAATAATCTGGATGACTTCGTCCAAGTGGAAATTTTCCAATTTTGCACTATTTGGAAATAGTGTTTTGTGTTCATTTCGCCCAAGAAAAATTGAGTGCAAAAAGTGATAATTTTCATCTTTAGAGATGCAGGAGATGATTGGAGTAGCAGATCCATGAGCTTAAGGTTGTTGAGAGGTGGAAAGATTATAAACACTTATATAAATGCTTTTCCAGTTCTTGCCCATTTTACTTCTACTAGTGGCAGAAGATGTTCTCTCACCTTGATTTTCTCTAGTCGAAGTCTAGGAAGTGGGTAAGTTATGAACTTTCAAGGGTTGTAACTCTTAGCTTTGAACTCTAATCGAGCAAGAGTACTGGTGTTGGAAAACTATTCCAAAGAGTAATAGATCGAAATATTTAGATTTTGGAACCTATTGTTCTAGTCTAGGGGAAAGTACGTGAAGGTTGCCAACAGATCCTTACACAGAGAATTACACACTATAGCATTATATATAAGAGCACACAAACATATATAATAACATACACAAATGGAGGAGAACCATCAATATCTTTTATCATATATATGGACAACAACCTATGTCTTTCCATTACGTGATAATGTATATATATGTGTGATATACAGTTACAAGTTGGTTGTGTTCCTTAATTATCCGGTCGGTCAACTCTAATTGAATGTTCGACCAACTTCCTAACCGACTACTGCACTCGACTTGGCTAGTTGACTGATGGGTCTAGTCGACGGGGCTGACTAGCCCCTACAACATCTTTGCCCTCCTCAATTCCTTGCTCGTCTCGGGCAGGGATGATTTTAAGGATGGAAATTTATTTTAAAATGTAGAAACCTTGGCGAATCTTGCTAATCCTTCATATGCTAACTATAAAATGTTGGCGATATTTTTGTAAAAATATTCAAATTTATAAGAATTTTATATAGTTCGTATACAATTTTGGCTATTATTAAGGTAAAAGAATTTTACTTATAGAATTTGGGCGAATCATTTTTAGAATAACGAATCTTTTTTTGGGAAAAAACATGGAAAATTAGCCCATGAGCGAAATTTAGCCCCTAAAATCATCCATGGTCTCGGGAAAGAGGGGACTGTGACAAACTACACAATTTTTATATTAAGGCCTCTTTGAGGTTATTACAAAATGAGAGAGAGAAGAGAGAAAAGAAGAAAATAGAGGATGTTGATGTCAAATATTGTCTGATCTTTTGCTGAAATATGCGGTTCTTTGGACTATTTAAAGATAATGGAAGTGTTGACTTTGAAGTGTATCCCTTATACTATCTTATAGGTGTTGTTGTCTTTATAAAATTTGGCTTTTGAGATTGTTGCTATCTTATCTGCTGGTCTAGTGCTCCAACTTTTCAACTATAAGCAAAAAGATTTGGGTTTACCAAAGATATTCATCTGTTGTGGTACCAAATCTTGTGCACTTGTTATATTTCTTTTCTTTTGTGCAGTGTTGTCACGGAGTCCAGACTTAATGACATGGACCCCAAATATGTACTCAACCATAGAATGGTTTGGGTCCAGGCTAGTTGTAAGAACGTCCAACATCTTCCACTCAGCTGTGATATTTCGCCAATGCGGGTTACTGATGACCAACACCTTGAATCTCCTATTGCAATTTGTTGCTCCAAGTTGGCCAAATGATACGACTGCACATTAGGAATAACTCTCCAATTCTCCTCTGTGTTTGAGATTCAATCCATAGTGCCCCAGATGGACATTCCTTCCTTTACACGATGTTGATAATCTTCTCATGATGTTTGTAACACACTCGACCCCTAAGTACCTTTTTAGGGATGGGGAATCAAATTTTTGCTTACTCAAATCATTTTGAATAATCTCTCTGAGATTATTCATTCTCTTCTACTTGCTCATAACTTTCTAATGACTACTACTAGGCTCTAAACCGACCTCTGGTTTATAAGTTATGGATTCCTGAAGTTCTTCGGGCATTCATTGGTTGAGGGCCACGTGGCGCCCACGCGACTTCATCTCGTTGATACCATATCTAGGTTCCTACCTCCCGCAGGGAAGGTCCATCCATCAACCAATCCAATGATTGGGCTTAATCTTCATCTAACAACTAGGCTAGTGGGGAATCGGTGTTTGACACTTCGACACTGAACGTCCCCTTTCTTTTTTGCATGTATTTCCTCCGGAGCCCTGAATTCCTGAGCTCTTGAGGTGTTGCCACGAAACTCCAACCTTCAGCCCTTTTGGGAGCATACGTTCTAACATCCCAAGTCTCTTGGAGTTCCAAACTCTTGAAGTTCCGAAGGAACCTAGAATCCCTCCATGTGGCTCTAGCCTTTGGGCCTTTTGGCTTAGCCTCGACACTACACTCCAAATCTTCAGAGTCCTAAATTCCCGGACTTCGAAAGTCCCAGAATCTCTCCATGTGGCTCCAGCCTTCGGGCCTTTTGACTTAACCACGATGTTGCGTCCCAAACCCCCGGAGTCTCAGACTCCTGAAGGGTCCACCCTCGCACGTGGTGACGTACTAGATATGAAGGAAAATACAAGTGGGTCCTGCATACTCCTCCCACCAAATGGACCAAGCGACGAGTGTCATATGTGATACATGGCAAGGCAGAGATGACACGTGGCCCCTTCAGTGGGTGACACATGTCACATGTTAATGGGCCTATAGGGTCTGCAAAATGCATGAATCCAAGTGACACGTGGCATGTTTATTGTGGGTCCACGTCACCCTGGATGATGTTACCGTTCCATGTCACTCTGAAGTGATATCTTTTCAAGCCCTTTAATCTTACGGTCAAGGTGTGTCCACGTAACCCCTGAATCGATGGCCTTCGTTACTTCGTAACTTCAGCGTTCAAGGGATCCGTGGTGTGACTTCCTCCTTACTCCTGAAGTGGTCAATGCTGGGATGACCATGGTCTAGATCTAATGGTCAGGAGAGATCCCGAAGGGTCTCTATATCTACGGATCATGTTTATTCGCATCTCCGGCTTTCGGGGAGTGTAATGTCATGATATTGTCATCCTACCGAAATAAGACTTCGTCGAAGTGCTGACTATAGTTTGGATCCAACGGACAAGAGGGATCCCGATGTATTCTCAAATCGACGATGCACATCAATTCATAACTTCAGTGCTCAAAGGTTTCCTTGCCTTGAACCACACTTCCTTCCAGAGTTCCGAACTCCGAACACGCAGAGAACTCTGATCAATGGTCCACGTGCAGTCTACAATCTCTGGTCGAGATCTACTCCAGCCTTCGAGAGATCTCGACTCAAAACGCAACACTCAGATATTCTGTAGTGTCGAACTTCAAACCACACTCGATCTGTCGCCACATGCACTTGACGCCAATGACCAGGATTTGCTCCAACCTTCGGAGCTTCATGAAACTTGCATGCCCTTGTTATTGTATTTCGATTCCACTGTAGAACTGGGCTTACGGATAACCGTTGATTTGAGGACCATGTGTCCCTCTACTCCTAACGACCCAGATTAACTTCGGGCTCCGAGACTTCGGAGAGTTAGTCTTCATTACGACAAACACACATAATCTGCTGAACTCGCAAAGTCCAAAAGACTCGAGGGGTTAACCCTTGCGCTTCTTCTCCAAACCCAATGGTCGTGAAAGACGTTGGTTCCTCTCGAACGAATCTCGTCCACTTGTCCTCCAAATACAAGAATCCTCCCTTTAGATACCTAAATCTCCCCATCTTTCCTGATCTTGAGACTTAGGAAAGTCTCCCGTGCACTCCTTGCGCTCGCTCACCTTGAGAACCTTTCAACGCTTCACTAAGTGTTGGCCCTGCACACTTTGCATGAGTCTCTCCTTCGAGCTTTTATACTCAGATGGGTATGTGTGTATTCCTTGCACCAGGATTAAAGAAGAGAAACAATTTGAAACTTATAGAATATCAAAGGTTCATTCCTTCAACTATAAAATGCACGCATAGACATATAACTTCTAAAGCAGATAACATAACATTACCCAATTAACTCATAGATAAGTGAACTCAGACAATCAAAACATGCATTTCAATCTAAGTGCATAGCGTAAATGAAACACTTATCTATTACAATTGATAGTTGGCCAACTGACTGTGGGTGTTAGCCTCTCCACCCAACCGTAGGCTCATAGGCATTCATTCATAGCACTCTGGCCACCCCCATGCCAAACCATGGTATCACTAGGGAAATTGTGCAGTTTCTTGAAGATTCTTTCTTTGTCACGACCTCTGCAAGGTTTATTAGATGCTCTCTCGGCATCAAGTTCGCGATATTTTGCTAAGGTCATGCCTTTTGCATATCCTCCGTCATGCATTTTTCCTTGGTGCGTCTCTTTCTTTGTCTCTCCCCGCACATGTATTCCTTTCACACCATTTTTTCCTTCTCAAGAAGGTTCTCGACCTATCCTATTCCTTCTATTAGAAGAGAACCCGTGTCAGTCTGGGCCTGTAGGAAAAACTATCCCTTGTGGTATTTCAGGCTGACAATTTTCTGTCTCCCCAGCCAGACCCTCCATGCTTCCATTCACTGGGGTGGTTGATGGTTCAACCACCATTCCTTTTCTTATTAATTGATTTCTCCTTGGGATTAGGATGAGGCATATCATTTCAGCAAGGAGAAATTTGGGTCATTTTGACATAATGAACCCTCCCTAGAGTTTCCTCACTCTTTTTCCTCTAGTGATATCATGGCTAGTACTTCAAGGATTCACCCCCACAGTCATTCGTTGGAAATGTAAACAAAATTACATTTACATCGTTCACATGCCATAGCATGGTAATCCTAATTAATGATTAATTACAAGCTGGGGGAAATATGGGTATTACAACGTCTGTATCCAAGATGGTTGATTATCTTCTCTTAGAGGGAGGAGAGGTTCAAGTGGATCATTGTTTGTGACACTCATCATTAGCATAGTCTATTTTGGAAAGTTAATTGTTTACAATAATTTTTTCTTTGTTGTATTGGCTATCTTATAAAGAAGCTTGATTTGTGTCTGATGATGATGACTAAGTAGGTGAGAATATTTCCGATCTACAAAAATCTCTTGCTTGTGTGTCTATGCATGTATAGGAAATGATCACCAGTCCTAATCAACTATGGGTGACGGTGTACACAGATGCATACTGTACATAGATATAAGGTTAACTATCTTATTGGATACTGCGTGATATTCTACTGGTTTGTCGACGTATCCATTATTTATGCAAGATATATTCCCTTGTACTTTTGTTTGATGTCACATGTCTTTATCATGGGTCTAAAGGCGATTGGTGACTTCAAGTTTGTCCATGACACTATATGATTTGTTCCCCACTATGTTGATTTGTTCCCCACCCTGAATAAGTTCACATCTGTTAGATCATCATCTATCCCAATCAGATCTTCTAATATCTCTAGTTGGGATAGGTGATATGGGCTGACATTTTGCTTCCCTAGTCAAACTATTATTTCAAAGTCAAATTCATGGAAGAGTAATAGCCAATGAAAAATCTTACCATGATGGACTAGTTTGTTGACTAAGTATTTAAAAGCTTGATGATCAGTGAAAAATATAAAGGGATTTCCTAAGAGATAGTGTATGAACTTTTGCATGGAAAAGATCATCACTAAATCTTTGCGTTCCATCGTTGAGTAATTTTTCTTTGCTTTATTTAGCTTCTGAATGGCATATGCATTGGGATGGTCAACCATCTCATCATACAGTTGGCATAAAACTATGTCGACAACAACATTAGATGCATTGACATGTACATGAAATTTTCTGGACTAGTTGGGAAATCTTAGTATTGGTGCTTCTACCAACTTTCTTTTTAATAGTTCAAAAGAGTTGTTACATTCCTCGCTCCATTTAAATTCCACTTCTTTCTTTAGTATCTCATCGATTGGAAAAGTAATATCAGAATAATGTCGAATAAACTTTCGATAATATCTGATGTGTCCAAGGAATATTTTTATTTGTTTCTGGTTGAATGGTGGTTTTAAGTCGACGATGATTTTTGTCTTTCTCATATTGACTTTGATGTCATCTTTACATACAATGTGTTCCAGTAATATTCCTATTTGTGTGGAAAAGATACATTTTTTTATATTCAAAGATAAGTGAATCTTCCTGCATCTCTCCAACATCATTCGTAGTCATTGTATGTGATCCTTTAGGAGGTTGTAGATAGTCCAATCCTCAAAGTACATGAACATTGTTTTATATATGTATTCTTGAAATTCCTTGACCACTATCCTAGACAAGACTGTCGGGGTGCTTTTGAGACCAATTGGCATGACTATGTATGCAAATGATCCGAACTTGGATCTAAATGCAGTTTTTTCTTGATCTTCTTTAGCTATTGGTACTTGATTATGTCCATAGAATCCATCAGTAAAGGAATAACATTCATTCCTTGTGACTTCGTTGATGATCTCATCAACGTATGGTGTTGGAAATGGATCCATTACTATGATCTTTTTTAATCCCTGGAAGTCGACGTAGATTCTTAGCTTCTTGGGATCACACTTCTTTGGTTGCATGACCATGGAACTTTCCCATTCCGACTTATCAATCAGATATATGAAAATAGCAACTAGCATTGTCTGAATTTCCTTTTGGACAATAGGATTGTATTTATGCACTAATTTATATGTTCGTTTTTTAATATTCTTGGCTCTGGGTATTAATTCAATTTTCATTTCGCCCATTTCTTGTACTAAGACTTTAATGTATTTATAATCTATGGAAAAATCATCCTACTATTCTTTTAATAAGTTGACTATTTCTAAGGTTTTCTTTTCAGTCCAGTAGTCACCTATTCTTGCCATTTTTGGTCATTCATCTATTGAAATGTCAAATTCTGGTCTTAATTTCCGCGTCCATCCATTCCAGTTCTTTGATTCGTTTAATTCACACTCTGCAATGAATTTTTTATAGTTTGGTGGGAAGTCACGCTTGTATGTATCTTCTTTCTCCTCTTTCTCTTCCTTGGTCACAGAGTAAACTGTTTTGACATGATTTTTCATACTTGGGTGATCTTTATTCCAATGAAATTGTTGCCCTGGAAAACATATTTTTTCCATATCGATCCGACGAGCTTTGTGTTCCAAGTTGATACAAAATTACAATTTGAGGTTGATCCTTCATTGACTTTGGATTTTCGTTTTTCCTTTATCTCCTTGGGACTTGTTTTTTCTAAAACGATTTTTATTTCTTTTGCTGCCACTTGCAAAAGTGTCTCCTCTGATTTGAATTTGAAGTCTTTAATAAAGTTACTTTTGATGATGTTCCAGTCGAATGTATGTCCAGACACTTCTTAGATCTTATAACATTTATGTGGTATGTCAGATAATTTATTTGGAAACATGTGTGTTCATACTCGTTCACCCTGGTATCCTACCTTTTTCCATTCCTTCTCGCATTGTTGAATTTCAGCTATTGGGTTGAGCCCAGGTTTGAAAGTCGAGATGTCTAGGTTTTTTGATAATTATTTCCCCCCAAATATTTCAACAAAATATAAAGTGGTAGTGTTCCATACTTGTAGTCGAGGTGCATGTATTTCCCACCATTGGTTGGCTTGACCTATGAAAGACTCAACTAGACTTTGAATTCTCCCCCGTTCTTCAATTGACTTGGACACTATGTCGACATGCACTGATGGAGAGTTCCTTTCATTGAACCGTAGGGGTTTCCTTGCATTTGTATGAGTCGGAATGAGTGTCAGTGTTTCCCTTATCTTTCTTTCTACCATAATAGGTACAACTTGTACTGAGAAGCATGATTTGGATTTTGTTATTGCTGTGGATTCTATTGACCATCATTCTTTTGCTTAGGCTTCATAATTCTACATTTGCCAGTTGTACAACTATGTATCTGAATTTTTTCCTATTGATAAGGAAGATCCAAGTAGGATTTATCCTTTGTTGTTTGGCTAAACATTGTCTCTTTGCTCATTATTCACTTGATATAGTCGTCAGACTTTCAGATCTTCGTCCCATGTCTCTACCCAAGGTTTTCCTTCCTTTGGATCCAATGTTAGACAGTTGGTTGGGACAGTTGGTTATCATTGATGTCAACCCTTGGAGAGTGAGCTTAGAGATTGATGTCAACCCTTGAAGAAGTCGGTAGCCTCGACGGTTTGGTTTTGGTACCTAAAGTTGAATGAAGAATATGGATATAAAGGATAGTGTGAATGCATGAAATACTATCATAGATGGATAGTACTTGTCGTGTTGTTTTTGGTGATATGCAGAATGCCATGTGGTTCCTCACAGTTAGGGGGATATTGCCTTGTAAAGTTGGAAGCCTCGAAGAGTGGACAAGAAGCCCCTAGTTTGTTATAATCCTTGGTCAAAAGGGGTAAAGTTGTTGTAACAAGAAAACCATAGAAGTCCTAAATTAAGGAAAGGAGTTACCTAGCAAAAGTATATAAACACCTCAAGGAGTCATTCACAAACATACTCACACACATATTCATCTTACCCTTAATTTGATCTAGTGATCTTTTATTGAGGTTGTAGCGTCATTTTCTAAGGTAGAAATGAAGGGTCGATGGCGAAAATCTCGGAGTTACATCAAACCCTAATTTCTGAGGTATACACGAGTTGTAGATCAGTAAGGGAGCATATGTATGCGGGATGAAGTGAAGAAAAGGGCATATATTCGTGGGCTTTAGAAGAGAAAGTCCCGTACATGTGAAAATCTCATGAAAATTTGAGTAGATGTTGGTACCAAGTCCCTAGAGTCTGAAAGGAAGGTTACAGGTCAACATCTTACTATTTCAGGTCAGCTTCAGAGGTGTTGGTATGGTTGTATACTTGTTTTTGATGGTTACTTGTTGTCATGATATGGTGTATGCTTGAGGCATACTTGGTATGGTTGGTTTGGTATTTGGATATGGTATATCTTGGTTGCTTGGTTGGGTGAGGAGAACTCTTATATCTGATTCAACATATGACATGGTTCTTATAGTTCATATCTTTGAGTTTATTGTACATGGTTAAGGCATATTTATATTGTATGGTGGAATATGCATGAGGGACATGCATTGGTTCCTTGAGACACTTCATTGATGATATGGTACAGATCTGCATATGGTTGATGGTATGGTATATGGTGTAGGTTACACATGGTTGATTCTCTAGTTCATGATTTACTATTCCTTCTTGATGTATCTTTGGTTCATGATTGATGCATGATATAGTATATATGTTGGTATACAATTGCTACATGGTATGGTACAAGTTTAGTTGGTTGATGAGATGATACATGTTGATGAGATGGTGACAAAGATAGTGGCAGAGTGACAGTGGCAGAGTTTGTGATAGTGAAAGTTGGTCTACATTTATATTTCAGGGTGACAGGATGAGGCAAGGATAGGTGGTTGTAGCCACCTTCTGGTTGAAGCTAGATAACTAAAGGGGTTGTAGGCTCCTTCTATTTGGAGCCAAAGAATTCATGTAGTTGTATCTTCCTTTAGGTTGGATCTTGAGAATAGGGGGCTAGAGCCTCCTTCTAGTTGTATTTGGAGAATCAGGAAGTTGTTGATTCTAATGAAAGTATTTTTTTTATATATAAGAAAGAAATTTCATGGTTTTCTCCCATTTGGGTTTCCATGTAAATTCAGGTGTATTGTGTATCTATTGTAATGTGATGTTGTTTATGATTATATTTTGATGATATATTGAATGCTAATGAAAACCTGCTAAATATTGTTGAAGAATATACTGTGGTTAAAAGTATTAAAATTTCTCATTACTGATTCACCCCCCCTCTTAGCAATCCAACAATTGGTATCAGAGTAGGTCCTTCAAGAAGCAGTATAACCACTGGAAGGAGATCATGGATTATGCTAAGATTGGGGTACCACAATTTGATGGTTAGAACTATTCTTTCTGGAGTAGATGAATGAAAACATATGTGTAGGAAAAATTATTTGACGTATGGTGAGTAATAGTAGATGGGTACAAAGCACCATCCACTCCCCCAACATATAAGGATGGAAATAAACTTGAAGATAATGATGCAAGAGACAAAAATCTCATATTGAATGGTGTGGCTGAATAGATATAGACCGAGGTTTTCAACTATGAATCCGCAAAAGAAATATGGGACAAATTAAATAATATTTATGGAGGAGATGACAGAGTCAAGGAAGCTAAACTTCTAACATTTAGAGCCAATTTTGAACAATTGAATATGAATGAAGATTAAAACATAGCAACTTACTTTCTATGGGTCGATGAAATAGTAAACAATATTAAAGGTTTGGGAGATGAGATGAAGAAACAATTTGTTTGTAAGAAGGCATTAAGATCTCTACCAATGATATTTGATTCAAATATTTAATCTCTAGAATAAAGAGTGGACCTAGCTACAATGACCATGAATGAGTTACACATGACACTGACTACCCGTGAGATGAGGATAGAGCAAGACAATCTGACCACAAAGGAAGTAGCATTCAAAGCATCCAAGAAGACACAAAAGAAATAAAAACAAAATCCAAAGTTATATTGTAGCTGTAGTGATGTTTTAGAAGATGGTGAAGAAGTAGCTAAATTCTTAATAAGGTTGAAAAGGGAACCAACAAATACAAAGGTATGCTTCCATTGATTTGTTTTAATTGTGATGGTGTTGGTCATTTTTCTAATAAATGTCCTTATCAGAAAAAGAAAAGAAATGAAGAGAAGATGACCCTAAAAACAAAAATCAAATCCAAAAGGGTAGAAGAAACAAAAATAAGTTTTTAAAGAAAAGCCTTTGCACCAAGAAAGACAGTTCCTCATTAGATGAAGATGAAGTCGTCGACAGTGATAAAAAAAGGCTACTATTCATGTTAGTAGAGAAATACAATGAAGAAGGATCTAAAGAAGAATATAAAGAAGAAGAAGTTGATTACATAGAAGAATTGACGAGTGCCATAGAAGTTATTAAAAGGGAAAATAAGATAAACAAGTCACTTCATGCAGAACTAAAGAAGAGAGAAGAATATCAAAACTTCAACTCCAAAGAGGTTGAGCAGATGATCACGAAGCTAAAAATCCAGGTAGAAGAAGACAATAAAATTAAAGAAGCACTCAGAGGACAGTTAGAAGAAAGAGATAGGACCATTAAAGGCTCGAAAGTTGAGGTAATCACTCTAATAAAAGATCTTCAGAAGAAGGACATGCAACAAAACAACACCAGGATATTGGATAATATCATTAATAGTCAAAGACCTTAATATGACAGATCTGGATTGGGATACAGTCAGACACAGATAGAGAAAGGCTCAAGCTCCAGAATGATAGAGAAATAAGAAGAACCAAGAATCCATGTAGAATCCATCAGAGGTCCCTCTAAAGAAGAAGAAATGAAATCTCAAGAGGAATATTACAAAGACATTGCACCACCTAGAAGATTCAGAAGTCAGTATCAACACCAACTAGATATAGAAAGACCTCAAGATGAAGGAGGATTCATAAGAGAAGCGCCATTCAGAAGATCTTCCACTCCCATGTATCAACCTATTTTTCTTGGTTCATGTTATTTATGTTATAATTTTGGGCACAAAGTTGTGAATTATAGAGCCAATACCAAGAACATAAGAAACAATGAGGGCTATACAAGAAATAGTTATCCATAAGATCTTATGAAGCATATAATAGAAGCTACAACATATTTGGATAATTAAGTGATGAGGTAGAATGCTACAAATGCAACAAATTTGGACATATGGCTAAGGATTGTAGACTTAATGTTCCTCCAAGGGAACCAAAGTAGAATATCAACAATCATAAGCAAGAACCAAAAAGGATATGGATAAGAAAGCATGATCAATTCAACATTGAATATTGAAATCTTTCTCTACAAGCTCAACACAAGAAACGTGGATGGTATGTTGACATTGGATTCTCAAAGCATATGACATGTGATAAAGACAAATTTTTGAAATTGAAGAAGGAAAGAGATGGATCAGTCTCATTTGGAAATGACAACTTAGCAGTAATTATTGAAAAGGGCATAGTCAAACTCGAAAGTAAGGATGCCACGACATAAAATGTTTTACTGATAAAAGACATGAAACACAATCTGCCAAGTGTAAGAAAAATGTGTGATCAATGATACAGAATTTTGTTTGACTCAAGGAATTGTGAGATAAGGAAAGAAAAATCAGGCAAGTTGGTGGCTATAGTGGTAAGAACTCCAAGCAACATATATGTTCTAAATGAAATAGGAAAGTAAAGATGTTTCTTAGGAAAGGATGATGAGAGTTGGCTCTGACATAGAAGAATGGGTCACATAAATTTTGATAATCTTGTCAAATTCAGCAAAAAGGAAGCAGTAAGAGAAATGCCTAAGATCCCGAAGCCAACAAACATTCTACGCAAGCACTATATACTAGGAAAATAGACCAAGACAAAGCTCAATTCAAAGGAGTATTCCATAAGAAAACCATTGGAGATTGTACATACTGATCTAATCAGACCAACAAGAACTAAGGGATTGAAAGGTGAACAATATTTCATGCTACTGGTTGATTATTACACAATAATGACTGCAGTTTGTTTTTTAAATAAGAAGTGAGAGGCATTTGAAAAATTCAAGACATACAAAGAGATGGTTGAAACTGAGATGAAGTTGAAAATCAAGTGTTTGAGATCATACAATGGAGGAGAATTCACATTAAAGGAGTTTATGAAATTCTACAGTGAGCATAGGATAAAGAGGAAATTATCAGTAGCCAGGACACCTCAACAAAATGGAGTTGTTGAAAGGAAGAATAGAATAGTACAGGAAATAGCTAGAACCATGTTAATGGATTCCAAGTTGCATATGTTTCTTCGGTACAAGAAGTGAATACAATAGTTCACATTCAAAACAAAGGGATGCTCAGAAATAATAGTGATAAGATTCCATATGAGCTATGGAAAGGAAGACCAAAAAATGTGAATCACTTCAGAGTTTTTAGAAGCAAATGCTACATCAAAAGAGAAGATGGAAGATTTGGAAAATTTGATTCTCGAGTCGATAAAGGAATATTGGTTGGGTACTCAAGAAAAAGGAAAGAATACCAATGTTTCAATATGAGACTCAATAGAATAGTAGAAAGCATCAATGTGACAATTGATGAGACAGATGGACGAAGGATAAAATAAAGTAGCAAAGATTCAGTGGAATGTGATCATCAAGAATATTTGAAACAAGAAGAAGTGGATGAAGAAGAATATGAAGAAGAAGAGAAACCAAAAGCATAGCAAGAACAACAAGATATTCAAATACCTCCAAAGACACCCAACAGACAAGTACAGAAAAATCATCCATCAGAACAAATTATTGGAAATAAAGATGCAGGAGTTGAAACCAGAAGAAGAATCCACTCACTAGAAAAACAACATCTAGCACTACTATCTACTATTGAGCCAAGCAGTTTTGAAGAATCCAACAAGGATGAATTATGGATCAAAGCCATGGATGAAGAGTTAGACCAGATAGAAAATAATGACACTTGGGAACTGGTTCCAAGGCCAAAGAACAAGAATGTAATCGGTACAAAGTGGGTCTTGAGGAAGAAAATGAACGAGGATGGACATGTTACTAGGAACAAAGAAAGAATGGTATGAAAAAGGATAATCTCAAGTTGAAGGTATATATTTTGAAGAGACGTTTTCCCTAGTTGCTAGGATAGAAGCAATCAGACTGATACTAGCTTATGCATGCTCCAAGAATATTAAAGTGTATCAGATGGATGTGAAATCAACATTCCTAAACGAAGATCTAGAGGAAGAAGTCTACATTGAGCATCCAAAAGGATTTCAATTGTCAGAGAAGGAAAATTATGTTTGCAGGTTGAAGAAGGCTTTATATGGTCTCAAACAAGCCCCCAAAGCATGGTACTCTAGACTAGACAAGTATCTACAAAAAAAAGCATTCAGGAAGGGAAATGCATAAATCAATCTTTACATAAAGGTGGATCGAGACAATATATTGATCATTGAATTCTATGTAGATGATATTATCTTTGGAAGTGACGATGACATGATGAGTCAGAATTTTTCCAAAGACATGCATCACGAGTTTGAGATGGCTTTTCTTGGTTAGTTAACCTTATTTTTGGGACTACAGATATGTCATAGAAACAAAGGTATCTTCATATCCCAGGAAAATTATATCAGAGAAATGTTGAAGAAGTTTAAAATGACAGATTGCAAACTAGTCAGTACTCCTATGTAGACAAGTTGCAAGTTAAGTAAGGATGATGATTCCAAGGATGTTGATCCGAGAAAATACAAATTGATGATTGGTAGCTTACTTTGTGTGACAACTTATAGAATATATGTGATGCAGACAATTCGACGGGTTGCAAGGTTTCATGCAGCAACAAAGGAATCACATGTTTTGGCAGTAAAGAGGATATTCAGATATCTCAAAGGTACAAAAGAGTTTGGTTTATTTCATCCAAAAGGTAAGGATCTATCTCTTGTTTCCTAAACAAATGAAGATTGGGCAGGTTACATTGATGATAGAAGAAGTACAAGTGGATCAAATTTCTACTTGGTTGAGTGCTTGGTATCATGCTTAAGCAAGAAACAATCATCGATATATTTGTCCACAATAGAGGCATAATACATTGTAGCATCAACATGTTGTATTCAGGTTCTTTGGATGAATTAGACTTTGTAGGATATGCAAGTAAAGTATGACGGGCCCATTTCAATACTTTGTGAAAACTCTAGTGCCATCGATATTTCAAAGAATCCAGTGATGCACTCTAAGATGAAACACATTCTGATCAAGCATCACTTCTTACGGGAACAACCTATAGAGAAGAACATTAAGCTAGAGTATGTCGAGATAAAAGAGCATATTGTAGATATCTTCACCAAACCGCTTGCAAGGGAACCTTTTGCATATTTGCGACAGAAACTTGGAGTAGTTTCTACCCCAAAGTGATCCAGTCAACATCAAGATTAACTAGATAGGGGGAGAGAAACAAAAGTCTTGAGGAACATCAAGTACATAAAATTTTGAATGATTTTCATATATACATTGGAGAATTACACGAGGAAGCACCATGAAGAGAAAAATATGTAGAGATAGAAATGACTTGTAGATAGGGGGAGCAGTCCTAAAAGAGGATTACCCTTTTCCAATGATGTGAAAGGGGGAGAGATAAAGAGAAGGACATGGAAATGGAGATAAATAAGCATGCATACATGGGGAGAAATGGTCACAGAGGGAACATAAGAATAAGGCTTTCCATGCCGAGTGTTGCCATCAATGATAAAGGGGGATATTGTTGGACAATTGGTTGGGTCAGTTGGTTGTCAATGATGTAAACCCTTGGAGAGTGATATTAGAGATTGATGTCAACCCTTGAAGAAGTCTGGAAGCAAGTTTCGATAGCCTCGATGGTGTGGTTTTGGTACACAAAGTTGAATGAAGAATATGGATATAAAGGACAATGTGAATGTAGGCAAGACCCTCATAGATGTATAATATTCGTCGTGCCATTTTCGGTGATATGTGGAACCCCACATGGTTCCTCACAGTTAGGGATATATGGTCTTGTAAAGCTGGAAGCCTCGAAGAGTGGACAAGAAGCCCCTAGTTTGTTATAAGTCTTGGTCAAAAGGGGTAAAGTTTTTGTAACAAGAAAACCATAGAAGCCCTAAATTAAGGAGAGGAGTTAACTAGCACAAGTATATAAACACCTCAAGGAGTCATTCAAAAACACACTCACACACTTATTCATTGATTATATTTCTTGTGATTTAGTGATCTTTTGATAAGGTCGTAGCATCATTTTCTAAGGTAGAAAAGAAGGGTCGACGACTAAAATCTCAGAGTTACAACAAACCCTAATTTCTGAGGTATATGTGAGTTGTAGGTTAGTAAGGGACTGTATGTACACATGATTCAATGAAGAAAATGGCATATATATGTGGGCTGTAGAGGAGAAAGTTGCATACATGTGAAAATCTCATGAAAATTTGAGTAGATGTTGGTACCATGTCCCTATATTATGAAAGGAAGGTTACAAGTCAACATCTTACTATTTCAGGTCAACTTCAAAGGTATTGGTATGGTTGTATACTTGTTTTTTATGGTTACTTCTTGTCATGATATGACGTATTCTTGAGGCATACTTAGCATGGTTGGTTTGGTATTTGGATATGGTATATCTTGGTTGCTTGATTAGGTGATGAGCGCTCTTATATCTGGTTCAACATATGACATGGTTCTTATAGTTCATATATTTGAGTTGATTGTACATGGTTGATGCATATTTATGTTGTATGGTGGCATATGCATGAGTGGCATGCATTTCTTCCTTGAGACACTTAACTGATGATATGGTATAGATCTGCATATGGTTGATAGTATGGTATATGGTGCAGGTTACACATGGTTGATGCTCTAGTTCATGATTTACTATTCCTTATTGATGTATATTTGGTTCATGATTGATGCATGAGATAATATATATGTTGGTTTATTGTTGATGCATGGTATGGTATAGGTTCAGTTGGTTGATGCACTGATACAGGTTGATGAGACAATGGCAGAGTGACAGAGACAATGGAAAAGTGATAAGGAAAAGTGATAGTGATAGAGGCAAAGTGACAGTGATAGAGACAAAGTGATAGTGATAGAGACAGAGACAGAGTGATAGAGCAAGTGGCATATTTTGTGATAGTAATAGTTGTTATACATTTATATTTTAGGGTGGAAGGACTGGGAAAGGATAGGTGGTTGTAGCCACCTTCTGGTTGCAGCTGAAGAACTAAGGGGGTTGTAGCCTCCTTCTAGTTGGAGCCAGAGAATTCAGTGATTTGTAGCTTCCTTCAGGTTGGAGCCTGAGAATAGGGGGTTGGAGCCTCCATACTGTAGCTGAAGAATTAGGAACTTGGTTCTTTCAATGAATGTATTCTTTTGATATATAAGAAAATCATTCCTTGGTTTTCTCCCATTTGGGTTTCCATGTAAATTCTGGTGTATTGTGTATCTATTGTGATGTGATGTTGTTTATGATTATACTACTAATGATATATTGAATGCTAATGAAAACCTCCTGAATATTGTTGAAGAATATATCATGGTTAAAAGTACTAAATTTGCTCATTACTAATTCACCCCCTCTCTCAGTTATCCAACTTCCAGTGAGATTATAATTTTTCTTCCGCTCCCTTTCTGTTTGATCCTATCTCTTTCAAGGGAGATTGTAGCTTGTATGTTTCTTACCCAAAGTGTATCGACTAATGTAGGATATGAAGGGATTCCTTCGACCAAGTTGATTACTTCAAAATTGACTCTCATCAGTATTCCCATTATAGATGTTATTATGATTTTAAGAGTAATGATTGGTTCAATGAACCTCTGATCCGCTAGATTTAGGAATTTCATGGTTGGTTTTAGCAGTGGTTTTCTGAGTCAAATCCATGTTTCCCTTAGGAGTATGTTTAGTTGAGATCCAAAATCGACTATGGATTCCTTGATCATATGTATGTTGATTTCTAGGTCAACTTGTGGGTCGAAGTTGTTGGTATGCCTTTCTTGAGATAGTTAGCATAGAATTTTAACAGATCTTTGGTCTTCTCTATATTATCTTAGAATACTTAGTAGGTTGATCAAGCGACTGAACAAGTATTTTTGTTTTAGTAGCTGCAAAAATTCATCTAACATTGTATCAAGAATGTTTGTATGTTCTCCCTTGTTCATTTTATCTTGGTCAATATTTTTGAAAAAAATCATCACTTCCTGCATAATTTTGTCTTGTTGATCTGGATCGAGGTATATATGTCAATCTCTCCTTTTCTAAATTGTTGGATCTAGATAAATTTCTTCATCGGATCCTAAGCATGTTACCACATGAAGGTTCTTCGAATTCATAATATCTTGTTTTGGCACTGTTTGCAAGAGATTTAGATTTATTTTGTTCATAACGTTTTCTAGTAAAATTGGATAGTCCTTTAGGGAGTGATCTCCTACTCCACAAATGTTACAGAACTTGAGATCAATTATGTCTTTGAATGGACAACCTGGGCTTATATGATCATATTTCCAACAATTGAAGCAATAATAATGTCCTCTATCACGTCCTCTACCAAAATTTCCTCGTCCTCTTCCTTGACCTTGATAACCACCTCGACCTTATCCTTTGTATCCATTTATATTTGCTTGGTTGACATGTTGGTCAACCACCTATTTATGTTATATTGAGTGAATGTTTGGTCTATTCTTTCCATTCAAATGAAATTTCTGGGTGGAATGATTACTTTCTTCACATATATGGCACCACTTGGGGTGTTCATTCCTTAGATTGTGCAGGTGTTCTCTTGTTGCATGATTTGTCGAGGCTTCACAAATAACACAATATGTTTCGATCTAGATGCGTCTGAATACTGGGTCCAACACATCACTGAACTTACAATAATCTTTTGTGTGAGACTCACTTGAGAAAATGGTACACTAGAGTTTGTTCCATGCAATCAACATGTTTTTGATTGATTGTTGTAGTTCTATGAGCTTGTCTTCTAGTATTTTTTCACCGATTGTTGAAGATAGGGCACCTTCATCATCCATTTCGATTCATTATGATTTTTTCAGTATGTGTTTGCATGAAAAAAGATTGTACATTCGAAGGGGAATTCCAATCTTTTGTAGTAGTCCTGCTACATACCATTGTGCCAACAACTTTTCTTCGATTGCATAAGGGATTTGAATTAATAAATCTTTAAGCTTCTTATCATAGTCTTGGACTATTTCTCCCATCTTTTTCTTGATTTATTATATTTTTTGTGCTACCAAGTGATTGTTGTCTTGAGTTTTGAAGAGCTCAAGGAATGTTTTCTTTATATCCTTCTTCAAGTGTTGTTGATTGTTTGTATAATTCATAAACCATGTAAGAGCTCTGGCTCCAAGGGAAGCATTGAACTATGCCATTTGTTTGGCCTCTTTGGTTATGTCGGTTGCATCCCAAAATTTCTCACAGATGATCCAATGTTGTTTAGGGTCTTCATCGGCTTTGAAAATCAGAATATGATTTAGACTCATATTTTCTTTCTGGGATTTATTCAAAAATGGAACTATTGTAAGAGTTTGTGTCGAGGTCGACTGAGAGGTAAAATTTCTTTCTTGAATCAGTTTTTAGGTTTCTGGCTCGACTAATTCAATTGCTAACTATGCATGTTCTTTTCTTGGGCTCTGAGCATTTTTCTGACAACTTTATCTAAATATTCGATGAATCGTCCTCTAGAGGGTTGTGACGGTTCATTTTCACTATCTGTTGAATTGGAATCTTCTAAGAGTAGATTCGACAGGAGGGAAACGTTCATGAGATATATTACATGGATAAGTATATATTCTAGTTGATTTTCACTATTTTATTGTGCTTCAATTAACACTATATCTCTTGTTCTACCAGTGTTATCAATTTCACACCACACCCATTGTGATCGTGTATCTATGTGAAGTCTTTGTCATAGGAAGTCTGCAATATGTGGCCTAGGACTTCTTATAGGGTAAAGTTGAATTGTGGGTACTAAATCATCAATATCCATATTGAATTGGTAATTGGATTAATGGGCACCTCGACTTCCATACTCAATTGCAAGCTTCCACTCCTCCCAAAAGTTGTCAGGGCACTCTCAAAGGCTGCTCCAATGATCTGTCGCACATGGGTAGGGTTTCTATGAGATTTTTGGATATCCCTCGCATTTCAAAACTCTTCTCATTTATTTTTTCTTTTATCCTGCTCTATTTTTTGAATATCCATTGATGTTTTATGGATCTACATTTGACATGCATATTTCTCATTTGTATTAGTTATTTGTCTATCGACTTCTAACATTTTTTACTTGGGTGTGGTTCAAATTCAATTCAATTTTTTTCTTTAAATTCGACTTCCACTTATCTCATCCATGGATCATCCAACCCTCTGACATCAACCTAACTTACTCACGGTCGATGATTTCCATTGTTATTTCTTGTATGCTCATTTATTTAAAAAGAAGTCCCAAGCTTCTCTGGTATCTTTACAGTTAGCTTCCAATAACACTTCCCACTCTTCTTATCTCTTTTGCTAGTTGAATTTTGGATGAGGATATTTCAAGAGGGATCTTTACTCGACAATTTCGTTGACTCCTTTGTCTAAAAGGAATTTATGCTATAGGGAGGGGACGGTGCAAAGGAACCCATCGTGCAATTTCGTATAAAATTTGTTCTTGATGGTTTGGACTGACTCTCTATCTTCAACTTCTTGATCTTCGATGTACTCTTCCACAATCCTTTTGACCTACTCATTTAAGTTTGTTCCCTCCGTTTACAATCTTCTGCATCAACTGCTTATAGAAAGTAGTTATGTGCATTAGGCTAATTAAGATATGCTAATAATCCTTCTGGAATGGATTCCATAAATAATTCGTGAGTTTCTAAGAAGAATTGAGCGCATGCTTCAATGAGCATCAGTCATTTTCTTCTTGCATAATTTTTTATGTAATTGATACCTTTATGCTCCCATCATTCACATATGTCTTCCAAAGTTAGCATCTATGTTCATTTTTTGGTGTGCATGCCCGAGTTTAGAACTACCGAAAATGGAACTAATGTTGTAGTCTAGGGGAAAGTATGAGAAGTTTGCCAACAAATCCTTACACAGAGCATTACACACTACAACATTATATATAAGAGCACATAGACATATAGAATAACATACACAAATGGAGGAGAACCATCAATAGATTTTATTATCTATATGTCCACAACAATCTCTATCTTTCCATTACATGATAGTGTATATATATCTATGATATACAGTTACAAGTCAGTTTTATTCCTTAACTATATGGTCGGTCGACTCTCACTGACTATTCGACTGACTTCCTAACCGATTACTGTATTTGACTAATGAGTCTAGTCAGCAAGGCTGACTAGCCCCTAGAACACCTACTTATAATTGTTTTAGAAATGAGAAAAATGAATCATATGGCTTGAGATGATAAAAAAAGATCATTTATGCACACGATCTCCAAAGTGTTCCAAACTTATAAGAGTGGCTTTTTTATATGACCAAGAGTATTAAAGGGAATAAATAAGCCTAAGATGATTGCAAAACATTCATGGTATCTTTACAAGAAGGAATGCAACCAATGCATTTTATTAATGCAAATATGATTTGGAATAGTGATTTTTTGTTTCTATATGGATTTACATGTTGTATAACATTGATTTACTATTAAATCCAAAAAATCATAATAGTACAAGGTGCATGAATTCATCTCATCATATTTTGATTTATGATATTATTTCTACTTATTTTATTCTTGACATGTAAATAGAGTTTTATTTTGCATATGTAGTGTTTATTAATTTGGAAAAATGTGTATGACACTTCATGTTGCAATAAGATACTTGATTTTTTTTTGTCTTTATGGTTATTACAAAGTTGTATAACATCGCCTGATTGTGAGATAGTGGTAGAAGGTATTTGAATTCATCTTTATCATTATTTTATATGTTTATTCTTATTATGTAAATCAACTTTATTGTATTTTCTCTTTTTCTTTGGGTAAAAATTAAAATATTAAAGACAATACTAGAGAGTATCTATTTCATATGTTTTCTTAAAAAAATTTATGACCATGTTACATATGTCTAATATTTGTGCATCTTGGAATTGTTTATATGACATAAATACCTCTTTATAAGTAAATATTAATCCACATTATTTAGGAGAAATGGCACATGATAACATATACGTTAAAATATACCATGGTCTTTATGTCAAAGGGGACAACCACAAGGGAGTGGTGCCTCCTACGAACATAATGGTTTAAAACCTTTCATTGAGATATGAATTGTTTCTATGCCATATATACCCCTCTATCTACTTTGCATTTATCATTTGATCAATAAATTTCAAGAAACTACATGGTCCAATCAAATATTTGATTAATTGTACTTGTATAATATTCATTAATTGTGAGATCCAAAATGCATAATGGTACAAGGTATTTGGATGCATCTCATCCTATTTTGGAATATGACTATATGTGTGTGTGTGTGTGTGTGTGTGTGTGTGTGTGTGTGTGTGTGTGTGTATGTGTATGTGTGTATGTATGTATTCATTCTCAAATATGTAAATAAAGCCCTTTTTTTTCAAATTTTGTAAATGGTTATGTTTGTCCACTCGTAATGGGAACATTAACCCATTAGTCATGGGCCCCATATGTATAATCATGGATAATACACCATCATAGCATGATGAGGATGGATCCTTGGTGGGTCAGGGGAGATTCCTTTCCCAAACCAACTCACCAATGCTCATGTGCTAGTAAACAATTTTTTTTTTTTTTTTTTGGGGGGGGGCGCGAATTCCCAAAGAAATAGAGTTAATGAACGCCAATTGTCATGGGAATAATCCCTAGTAGGGGCCTATGGTTAAATCATGGGACAAGACCAAAAATATGACCCTTGATAAGAGTGGATCCATGGACGGGGGGAACAAAGTCCCCCCAAACATCAACGTGCCACACCATAGGTTGTAACTAAAGTCTTATTTTACATGTGATTTTGATCAATTTGGCCAAAATTGTGAGACACTACATGATATGTCCAAAATGGATAATGGTACAAGGTATATGGAATCATTTCATCATATTTTGACCAATGAAATTATTTTTATTTCTCTTAACATGTAAATAAAGTCTTATTTTTTTTCGTTAGTTAAATATTTTGAGGATACCAATCCCATAATAACATTGTCTTGTAAGGCCAATTGCAATGAGCATCATCTTTGGCTGAGATCCATATTCAAGGCTCACAGTAAGACTCTCACCATATCCAAAAAAATATACTAAAAATGGAACAAAGCCACACAGTTAAATCCTTAAGTGTTATGTATGTCCATTCAATCAAGTGCTATCTTGTAAATGATATGGGGTATGGTTCCATGGAAATTGTATACTAGAAATTTCCCACCAACTGGTTATTGCAAACAACTGACCACATAGTTAAACCCTTAAGTGTTATCTCTATCCATTCAATCAAGTGTTAGATTCTAAACAATATGGGGTTATGGTTCCATGGAAATTGTGCACTAGAAATTTCCCACCAACTATTTATTGAAAACAACTGACCAGATAGTTAAACCATTAAGTGCTATGTCTGTCCATTCAATCAAGTGTTAGCTTGTAAAAAATATGGGGGTATGGTTCCATTGAAATTGTACACCAGAAATTTCCCACCAATTGGTTATTGAAAACAACTAACCACACAATTAAACACTTAAGTGTTATGTCTATCCATTCAATCAAGTGTTATCTTGTAAATGATATGGAGGTATAGTTCCATGGAAGTTGTACACCATAAATTTCCCACCAACTGGTTATTGCAAACAACTGAAAAAACTTCCTTCACCTTAATTAGATTAGATTCTAATAGGAACATAACACAACCAACACTTATTTTTCCTTATGGCTCTTGAATCCAACCATGAAAAAACCAAGGCCTACTATTTACAGATATTTAACTCTATCAGTTACCTTGCAATCTTTTGATTCACTAACATTTTATATGTAGAGGTTACAAGTTTAATTTTATAAGTCACCTGAAAAGATGGAATCCCTTTTTCTTCAAAGAGAATTTGGTACGGCCCTCGAGGGGCAGCTCAATTGTCAAGTGTTGTGAATATGAAGTTCCATGAGGTTTCGAGTTCAAATCCCCCTGACTTACAATTTGTGCCGTGTAAGGGGCATCGTGGGCACACCTGGAGGTTTTAGTGGTAGCAGTTGGATAGCACAACCACGTGTAACGCGAGCACATGCCCAACTAGTTGTTGATTCCGCCAGACATTAGAAAAAAAAAAAAAGAAAAAAAAAAGAGAGAATTTGGTATTGAGCTAATTATACACTCCAATAGGTCAAGAAAGTTATTTCATTCCACTCTTTGAGATCCTTCTTACCCAACTAGTTTTTTAAGCATTGATCCATGGTACCTCTAACCCATGCATCCATTAAACCTATGATCTGACATATTTTTTACTAGAATTGCTAAACATAAGAGCATTTAATGAGCACATGAGAGACATTTTCATCATCTTCCTTGCAAGTAATGCATATACTAGGCTCTTGTTTGTCTCATTTCTATAGGTTATTCCAAGTTAGTGCTTTGTTCTTTAATGCTAACCACACAACTCTTTTTGTTTTCTTTGGTTCCTTGACCTTCCATAGCTTTTTTCACCTAAATTCTCTTATTAGTATCCAAGGAAAAGTTTTTGTGATCACCTAATTTGGATTAATAATATCCTAGGGTATGATTTCTTGATCATACAACTATGTCTTGTTTGTAATCAATTCTATCATGGCTTCTTTGTGGTTTCTTTATATAGGAATTCCAAATTATACTAGGCCTAAAGAATAATTATTGTTCCACCCTTTATGAAAAATATTAGTACATGCCTAATCATGTTCCTAATTGAGTGTGTTAATGCCTTTGTCCTCCAAATTTTCTATATGCCTCTCATGTAATGTGAATTATTTTTTATACATGATGGATGTATCCATTCCCACCTCACTTGCTCTCCATTTCCTACCTTTCAAGATAACCACCCACCTTTTAAAGAGAAGGATTGAACTAAATATTTATAGTTGCTAAACACATTGATTTCATATTTCCTTTGGCTCATTATCCAAACAATAAAAAAACTAGGGCTTATATATTATTTCACTATTCTATCCTTATGTAGAATTTATTATGTTATGACTTTCCACAAACATTTAACTGGCAAGGGTTTTCTAAACTAATGAATATTTTTCAACCCACACCCTCCATGTTTTGGTTGAGCTATAAACTTTCATTTAACAAGTGGAATCTCTTCATTTTGTGTTTTCCAATCCAAAAGAATCTAAAAACCTTTCTCCTTATTTTCTCTATAACCCCCTTTTGGAATGTAGGTTGATGTGTGTCAGTAAAACCAAGAGTTGAGTTGTGTTGGTTACAATCCATAGCATGCAACTACATAATCTTATCCAATACACTGACACCTTATTCCTCTCATATTTCACCTATTTTCCCCACTCATGCTCCAAAAGTCTTGTTGTATTCTCTTCCCTCGTTGATTCATCATTGACATATGCCACCGTACACTTACATGATTACCTTATTGTTCAGTTACACTATTACCAGGATTTGTTTAAACCAAAGATCACATCCAATGAATGGTTCTGTACTTGAATTGCTAAGTTGTAACACTTTTACAAGTTAATCCATGAAGAATTAGAGGCTTGGTAAGTTTTGTTTTCCTTTTAATTTTGCCTTAACTACTCATGACATATATGAGAATGGAAGTCCTAGTGGGAACTTCCATGAATTTATGTTCGATACCACTCCCCTATAGTTAGTCTCATAATCATTTGGGATATAATGAATAGTAAGGTCCATATTGGGTTAGAGCTCCTATCATTACTAGCAAGAGATGAAAAAAAGTTTGAAAATAAATTGGGTTCAACCATACTCAATTTTGACATCCTCCATTTAAATACACAGCCTAGGATGTGACCATACCTTCACATTACTACTACCAATGAATGACTTTAATAGTGTGCCCATTACTAGCAAGAGATGAAAAAAAGTTTGAAAATAAATTGGGTTCAACCATACTCAATTTTGACATCCTCCATTTAAATACACAGCCTAGGATGTGACCATACCTTCACATTACTACTACCAATGAATGACTTTAATAGTGTGCCAATTATTTGGTCCTTTTCTTACTCATCCTTGTAACAAATAATTGATCCAATAACTTTAATAATTTACTCATTATTCTCTTCATCAATACCAACATTTAAAGCAACTTCTCCAATTTTCTACCACATTAAAGTCCCCAAACACATACAATTTTTAGAGATCTAGATCCTTATTTTATACCAACTTCAGTAAAAGCTTCAGAGCCATCAAATCAATGTAGCTTAAATTAGAATCCCCCTTCCATGCCACATTATCCTACATTGAAATTAAAATTATAAGAATTGCACTCATAAATAAATTACCCATTGTACCAAAACAAATAATTGCTCGTGGATAACACCATGTGAATTCCTCTAGCATCTTGATTATTCAATTAGAGGATGATTCAAAATCTTGGATTTTCAAACCTTTGAGCAGATTTTTATGCCTTCAAATATTGATCTAACTTTATATGGACATTGAAAGTGTGGCATATACCTATGTTAATGCTTCATTCGTCAAACTAACCACATATACACCTTTGGTTTAAGAGTATTCTTAATATTCCACAAATATTTCCACCACCAAGCATCCCCTTTTGGCAAGTTCTAAAATTTACCAAAAAGGAAGAGAAAAACAAATAGTTGATCCAATAACTTTAATAATTTACTCATCTTTCTCTTCATCAACACGAACATTCAAAGTTTTCAACCGAGCAATTAATTTTTCCTTTATCTCTTCATAGGTTAGTTTCATTGTTAAGTAATGCTTCTACACTTTAGGGATATGTTTCTTAGTGTGTCTTCTCGAATGGAAACACACACTTTCTTATACAACTATGTAACATCCAATTCCACTGAGCACATTTATACTAACTTATTCTTGGATGACACTTGTGAGCAAGTGATCCAATTATGATACATTATGATTATGCTTTTCTTATGAGTTATATTGTGATGTCATTGTGATTATATGTTAAATTCTAGATGTATATATGTATCGACATGTATTATTGATGAGATTCCTTGAGTGTGTAGGAATACATGACATGTTGATGTTGTTGATGGAATGAATGAGCTTCCTTGGAATCCAGATTGAGTCAAGGAGTGGACTTGTATTTGGTTTGAGTTTTGAGTATTGATTTACATGTATATATGATGATTTCAGTATGGAGTTTATGTATATGGATTATTGATAGTTTTCTTGTCAGTGGATGTAGGCTCGACGACGCTTGCTAATCCGACTCACATAAGGAGTAAAGGGGTCATGCACAAAAAACAGACAATTGAGGGACAGGTGTGGCATCATCTCTACCACAACCTACTAGCACTCTCGTCATGACCTAAACTATAGTTTAGCAATTACCTAGTTCGAGAGGTCCATGATACCGTGAGGGAAGAATGAAAAAGTCACTCACGAAGAATTCTAAGGGGCATGCAAAAAGGCAGAATCCTTATTCCTTAGAAGCCCTTAGTTGCTCACAAGGTCGACCAAGTGGAGTGTTGACTTCAAGTGTTAGACAAAGTTTCAAAATTAGTCAAAGGTTAGTGGCACCCTTGGAGCACGGAGGTGCATCTTGAAGGGCATGTCACATAATCAAATGTGAGTTATAAAAATCTAGAAGGATTAGAAAATAAAATAAAAAATACTTAGACTTTGTTAGAAAGAGAAGTCAATTGATTATTAATTTATGGACAATAAAATAACAAAGAGTTTAAGTTTAAAGAGGTTTGTTTAGGTAAAACATCAAAAGGGAATTAGACTAGTAAGCAAGTAAAAGAGGAAATACAAATAAAAGTTCAGTAAATGCACATGTGTGCATGAAAATAATAAAAGGAATTTTAAATAAGAAGGAATTAAAACATGAGAGAATAGGTGGTTCACATAGAGTAGCATCTTGAGTCTATCTACCACTAATCCTAACTAAAATAAGACTCCTAATCCAACTCAAACTAAAATCTAGTTAGGGGACACAAAATAAATAAGGGATTGGGGAACTAAGAGACAACTAAGAGGAAAAATAGGAACACATTGGGGAATGTGAGGGAAAATGACCTTTAAATAAAATAAAAATAAAAAATCACTTGTTCAACTTGGGGAGAGTGTGACACATGTAGTGGGTGAATAATCCTTTAATTAAATTACTAAAAAGTAAATATTTGTGAATGAGGACATGTGTCATTGGGAATTTTTCTATAAAAGAAATGGAGAGAAAGGGAAAGGGACTCACTTTTGTTAGTACTGTTATGCTGCCAAAATTTTTCTTGACTAAGTTTTACTTGTGAGAGTTGGGATTCCAAAACTTGGCTAATAGTGGAAGCTCTTCTTCGTGAGACAAGTTTTGGGTGCTATTGATTTTTGGTTTTTTTGTGTGGCCCCTTTGCGGCTCGGGGGATAAGGGGGAAGAAGAGTAACCCTAATGTTGGTTGGGAGGTACCGATAAAGTCTAGGATTTTGCAAGCAAGGAAAAGAAAAATAATATTGCGAAGACTCCATATCGAATTTCAACAACAACAATTTACATTCTGGTTACGGTACATACAATTAGTTTACTTGTTTAGTTATTGAAATTATTCAATTAACAAATATATACCGGATCATTTGATGAATCACTTATAATCCACAATGCTTGTTGTAGAATGTTATTGAAATGAATTTCATTTATTCAGTGAAATATTGAATCTGTGCACTGTCATATAAGACTATATTAATCGAATTTTTATGGAAATATATTGTATCGCAACCAGAAAGGGAGGAACAGACTTTGTATAACTTTTTGCACACGGGTCTGGGACAAGTAGATAAATACATATGTATACATGATCTTGATAAATTCTTGTTCTTAGAAACCTGAAGTTCTCGTTGTATTACTAATAAAATTCAGATCTTGTAAGGAATTTAACCTTACACCCCTCGTAGGGAAGAGTAATGCAATGCAAATCTTCTTGAGTATGAAAAATTCTATTTCAGTAAGGAATCACAAGAGTAATTCTATGACTTTCAATATAACATTATGATTTGCTGCACTTTTTAATTTATGTTGATAAGGATTTATTACTAGTAATATTGGGTGGTTAGATCCAAGGTTTGATCTATGTGTGATTCATGGTAAAGAAATTGTTAAATTGAAATTTCATGTAACAGTTTTTAATTTTTAATAATAAGGATTCTAATCGCATGATGAATATCAAGTTACATCGAATTACTAGATATTACGACCTTAATTTTAAGTGTTGAAGTGTTCTCTTCGTGCCGATTCTTAATTTTAACCTTTTTATTACACTTGATTTAATCTAAACTTTCAATTGAGACTAAATGAATAAATTGAATTTGTTATGTTTTTAAAATGTAAGTTTAATACTTTACCGTTGACTGATCTTTGGACTTACTAAAGATAACATAATATCCACATTAATTGATTTTGGTAAGGTTATCACATTATTTGGTGGAAATTAGAATAATGGACCCTTTTTGTAATTTATAAGTTGTTGTTACATAAATAGGTGTAAAGTATGTATTACTATTGTGTCCAAATTTTGAATTTGGATTTTAAGACTTCTTGTGGTAGAATAACTTTCATTATTATTAATAAATGATGATATCAACTTTTGAGACATGGATAATCTAGATTATTTAATAATATATTGTTTAATGGATAAATGAACATCATTGATTGTAATATGGTAGTAATGGCCTCTTTTTGTTATATATATAAGTTAGTGATAGGCATTTCTCCTCTAGATGGGACCCTTCAATTTGTTGGTTACATTCAAAAAAAAATCAAACAAAAATTTTACAATTATGCACTTACCTACTCTTAGATGCTCAGTATAGTTGGGTTTTTTACATATGGTATTGGCGTGGGTTTAACGCTACAACATTGGACCCATATGCCTTCCCCTGTGTTATATTGATAGTTAAAGATGTATAACTAATAAACTTTTGAAATTTTCCATGCAGGTAATCATGGTTAGAGGACGCATGATGAGTAGACAACGTGGTGCAGGAGAAAGAGGTACTCTTCCTTCAAGAGCACCCATGCATGAGGGATCAACTCTACTTGGAGAGGAGAAAACTGTTGAGAAGGGGCAGGTTGTTGTGGGAGATGTGGTAGGTATGATGATATCCTTCCAAAGTATGTCAGAGGCATTGATCAACCTCCTGGATCATGATGAGGGTATAAATTTTGTACCCAATGAAGGTTCATAGTGCACTCCAATAGGTAGTAGTAGTATACATAGAGAACTCGAGAAAGTGAAATTTCCCTAGTTATGGGGTGCCACAGATGGCTTAGCCATCGAGGCATGGTTGGAGAACATGGCAATGTGCTTCGTACTACACAATTACACCTCCAACATGAAATTTTGCATGGCGGTCTTTCAATTGAAAGGGAGTGCTCTTGTTTGGTGGAAGACACTCCTACCTCAATTAAACATGGTTGTTGAAGACGTGTCATGGGAATTGTTCGAGGAATGATTGCGGGAGAGGTACCTATCCGATAAATACATTGAGCTCCAACTTAATGATTTCAATGCCTTACAACAGGGTAGTCGTATGGTACCAGAGTATGAGACCAAGTATATGGAGCTACTCAGTTATGCTCCACATCTGAACACCAAAAAATTAAAGGTTAACAAGTTTGTGTTCAACCTCAACTTAAACATCCATGCGAAGGTGAGGATATTGATGCCTCAAATGTTGCATGATGCATTTTAGAAGGCCCTCATTGTTGAGGAAGATATGAATAGTGGGGGTCAAGGCATGACTCCTTCCAGACAGACTGGACAGGAACCACTTGGAGCACAACAACATCAGACACCGATTAGACAAACGTTTGGGAACCATGATACAACTAGAGGACCTATATTCTAGACATCACGACGAAAAAATCCTTAGCAGAGGACTCCTTATAGAGAACCACAGTAGCAACAATAGTGTCATCCACAAAAACAACAATAGTTTAGAGCTGGTCAACAGAGTAGACCAACACAACAAACTCCTACGCCAATAGCTTCGAATTCTAGGACTAGGAGCACCAGACCGAAGAATGGATGTTGGACATGTGGACAACCACATTACCAGAGAGACTATCTTGTTGAGAAGGCAAGATCTGTCGAATCATCAGGACCTACGAAAATTGGATATTTGGGTAAGGCCCACATGATACATGTAATGGTGAATAACCACCAGGCCGAGCATCAGTCCACTGTGCTTGAGATGTAAGGTATGATTGCTGACCAACATTTTAGTATTTTAATAGATCCAGAAGATACTAAAAGTTTTATATCTAGTGTTGCACTTAAAAAAATTAAGGGGAAGGAACTCAAACAAGATGAGTTTAGACATGTGGTGTTGGCATCTAGTGCCAAGAAAAAGGTTGGAGAAAAAGTGAAGGATTGTAACATTAACTTGGGTGACTTCATGACAAGTGTAAATATGTATGTTACAATATTGGGATCTTATGATATAGTGATCATAATGGATTAGTTAGAATCACACAATATGATACTTAACTGTAAGATGAAATGGTTAAGTTTAACAAATGATTTGCAAAAGAGTAGAGTAATTGTAGGAAGGAACCAGGGAGTGTCATTGAGGTTTATTTCTTCCTTACAATTACATAAAATTATGCACAAGGGGTGTAAGTTATGCACCATCTTATCACTTAATGAAAATGGGAACATGGAAGGATTAGAAAACTTTCCTGTAGTATCAGAGTTTGCCGATGTACTTCCCAAGGAATTACTAGGTTTTCCTACAGAAATAGAATTTGAGTTTACCATAGATATGAAACCTAGAACTAAACCTATTGCAAGAACTCCATATCAGATGTCGACACTAAAATTGCAGGAGTTGAAAATGAAATTGAAGGAGTTGTTAGAATTGAGACTTATACGTTCAGGTGTGTCGTCTTGGGGTGCGCCATTGAATTTTGTTAGAAAGAAGGATGGATCGTGGAGGCTTTGTATTGACCACCTTCAATTGAAAAAAACTACGATCAAGAACCATTATCAATTTCCAAGGATTGATGATCTGTTTGATCAGGTGAAGGGAGAAACAATGTTTTCAAATATTTACTTGAGATCAAGATATCACTAGTTACGAATTAATGAGAAGTATATCCCTAAGACCACATTTAAGATGAGATTCAAAAAATATGAGTTTACTGTTTTAACGTTTGGACTGAAAAATTCCTCGGGCGTATTCATGAGTTTAATGGATGGGGTATTCCGCGAATACTTGGACAAGTTTGTACAAGTATTTATTGATGACATATTGATATATTCTTGAACGAAAGAAGAACATGACGAACACTTGATATTGGTTTTACAATGTCTAAGAGAAAACAAGTTGTATAGGAAACTATCGAAATGTTCATTTTATCAAACGAAGATTCATTATTTGGGACATATCATATATGTAGAAGGTATCACTATGGATCCAATGAAAGTAGAGGCTATTATGGAATGGCTAGCGCCGAAAAATGTACAAGAAGTGCATAGATTGATGGGGTTAGTAGGTTATTACCGATGTTTCGTCGAAGGTTTTTCGAAGATAGCAAATCCAATTACAGAATTGCAGAAGAAAACCAAGAAATTTGTATGGACAGAGAAATGCGCGGAAGAATTTCAAAATCTTGAGGAGTCATTAATGACAACACTGATACTGAAGGTTCTTGACATGGAAACGGAATTCTTGGTAGGCACAAACACATCCAAGGAGGGTCTAGATGGATTTGTTATGAAAGATGGTCGAGTGATCTCTTACCTTTGAAGAAAATTAAGAAGGCATGAAGTGAATTACACAACACACGATTTGGAGTTATTAGCAATTGTTTATGCCTTGATAGTTTGGATACATTATCTTATTGGACAAAAAATTGAATTAAAGATTGAACACTTTGGATTACAACATATTTTTACTCAGAGTGACCTGAACATGTGACAAAGGCATTGGTCAAAACTACTTAGTGAATACAAATTTGATATTACCTACTTTAAAGGAAAAGTGAACAGAGTAGAAAATGTGTTGAGTCAAACACCACACATATTCTTGGTAATACCTCTTAAGACAAATCTTCAAGAAAACATTCTAGCTCTACAGAATGACGATGATTGGTACAAGGAAGTTAAGGATAATACCGGACAAGGTACCATGATGGTACCAAGGTATGAAGGTTATTCATTTGACAGTGACATATTTTTGAGGTATAACAACAAAAAATATTACCACCTAACGATGAATTAAGAAGCTTGATTTTAAGCGAATTTCATCGAGCAGTATACATGGATCATCCTGGAGTCATGAAGATGAAGGCATGCCTTAAGCCTTTATTCTTATGGAAGGGAATGAAGACTGACATAGTAAATTATGTGGCGAGATGCCTTGAATGTTAGCAAGTGAAGGTTGAACATAGACATCCAGCAGGATTGTTATAGCCACATGTGATTCCTGAATAAAAATGAGAAGTCATTTCGGTGGATTTAATTGTTGTATTTCCACTGACAGCAAGGAGACACGAATCAATTTTTGTAGTCATTGACACTCTAACGAAGAGTGCACACTTTATTCCAGTTCGTACGATGTATCAGGAACCAAACATAGCTAGAGTATTTGTTAGCGATATTGTGAGGTTACACGGTGTACCAAGAAAGATCATATCCAATTGAGGATCGATGTTTATAGAACAATTTTGGACTAGTTTCCAAGAGGCTTCAAAAACACAAATGAATTTTAGTACAACATATCACCCCAAAAAAGATGGAAAAACAGAAAGAACGAACCAAATTTAGAGGATATTATGTGAATGTATGTAATGGATCAACATAAATGATGGGAAGAATTATTACCATTGGTAGAGTTTGCATACAACAATAGTTATCAGAGTACGATAAATATGGAACCATTTGAGTTTCTTTACCGATGACTATTTTTATAGAAATATTTGCCTCACCCTATGAAAATTTTCTCAGAAGGCCTTGTTCCATTTCCCTATGCAGACTTGAAGTCCCTTTTTGAAAATCCCAAAGCTAAAAACATTATTTTTCCACATATATGCTCCCTACCTATTGTACAACATGCATATACGTAGGTTGTACCACTACAGCCCATGTACATCAAGTTTTGTGCCCAAAATTTAAAAATGGTGTCGGGTTTCCATGTCACGTCAAGAGATCCATGATCCTTGACCTTCCATATACTGGAAAAATTCCGAATCGGCCCTTCAGTTCCACTTGAAGGCTATAAATGGGACAAATCCGAGCTATGGAAAAAGAGAGAAGAATTCAACTTTGAGATCAAAGTTACTATGGAGAAATTATTCACCTCATATTGAGTCTACACCCCTTTATCCTTTTAAGTCTAAACACATTGTTCATCCCCCAAGCTCTTCCCTACTTGATTGAGAACCTCATTGTCTCTCTTATATGAGATTTCCTTTGGTGGAGGATTGAAGTGGTGGAGGCCTAGTTAGAAGGGACTTAGTTTCTTGGTTCTGAACTGTGTTGACATGGAAGTTTGTAATTCATTCACTTCTGTTGATTACATTTTAATAGAAATACTCTTTTCTCGTCCAATTAATATCTTGCAAATATTTGAATTGTTATTCCATGGGTGTATTTGTTATGAATGTTGATCAATTATGCTATTCGATGTGCTAACATTATATATTATTACCATATGCTTGTGTTTCTTGGTTGTTGAGGACAAGTTGTAGGTGTATTGCTTTGAGTCAAGTGCTCAACGATGGACTTCATTGAATGTCCGGATGAGGTAGGCTCTTTATCTTGTCTTGTTAGCATATTTTTTTTATATAGCATACCTGAAGTGAGAGTTGATTTCTGCAGTCATTTCCGTCTGTTGTGGTTTACCCCTATCCATAGAGAGATTTTTCTTGTAACATAATTGGCGACCATACTAGGGAATGAATATTATTTTCGGGGTTTGGAGTGTTTTTCTCCTTTGATTTCTCTCGTTTATATTGAGTTTATTTTCATAAGACTGCTTGACAACCTCTCTTCATTTTGAGTCTGAGTTTCTTAGCCTTCTCCTTAGCCTGACTGTGTTTTAACACATATACACGGTTTTTTACCTGACAGTCGCATACATACGCGTGTTGTCCTTCTTCAAGAAGCGTATATACGCGCTTTTATCATGAACAATCATGTACATCATCCTTTTTTTCTTGGTTGATGGGTTTGATGTTTGTTGGGTAAGTTTTGATGGTTGTTGAGTCTTCTTGGGTCTCTGTTATGACTGTAAAGTATCTGTGGAATGATGGAAAACCTTTCTTTGGTTGAATTTTTGGGTGGTGCCTTTCTCATCATCCTTTTTATTTGATTTCCCTTGCATATTGGGGTAGGTGTTTGCTTCTTGATATCCTACTTGGTTTGTCTCTATTTACATACAATAACATTTTTATAACAAGTTGTTGTTCAGTCCTTGCATTTTCATTCTTTTATATTGAAAATAAAAAAATATTAGGCATTTTGCATTGTTGGCATTTGATCTTTTGAGTCCTTATCATTGATCTTAGTACATGTAAAGAAAGACTGCATCTTATTTGGAATTGAAGAACTAAATTTAAATTTGATTTTTGAAAAGATTGCATGGTTACAATCCACTTCTCATCCATGTGAATCAACTTCCAAAGGTATATTCAGTCTAAATTTTAGAACATACATAATTGTGTGAATCATAGATCTCTCCTAAATTAATTAATTGTTATGTATGTGTAATTTTCCAATTATTTTCTTAATGAACAATATTTTATTAAGTTTATGTGAATATTCACACTTATTTTCCTAGTTGTATATATGATCTCCTCATTTTCTATGAAATTTGAGGTTCACGTGCTTTCTTTCTGCTGGAAATATACAATGTATACTCATTGATTTGTAACTTGTATGCAACCTCCCTTTATGACATATTTGAGTGGTAATTCGTATTGTATCTTGAAATACATAATTGTATTGTATCTTGAAAAATGGTATCTTGTACCCCAAAGACATGACAAAAATTGACATGTGGCAGGGTGATTGTGGGAAGGCATCAACCAGCTTGTAGCAGGTAAAGTGTCGATTTTCATATGAATTTATTGTTGAAAATTATTCAATTAACTTGTTTATTTGTTATTCCATATGAGCACACCATAACACTATGATTCGGGTGATGAAATATATGATTTCCTCAACCCAATTGAAACAATTAGAAAGGTATTGCGAAAGGAAAAAAAATAACTCCAATTGGCTAGTTATAAGCCTACAGAGGAAACCACAACAAGGATGAGAGAGTTAGATAAGACTATATATCAATATGCACTAAGTACCATTTTTAAAATTGATTATTTATGAAATATATTAATTTATGAATTTATGTTTCGTATGTTTATTTTAGATTTGAGATAAACAAAAAATGATTTATTTCTACATAAATATTTGGAATCAATGCAAGATCATAGTCATGTGGATGTTACTAGTAGCAGTGGTTCGCAAACCCCACAATGACCTAGCATGAGCCACACACCATTGATTCGATTTTCCTGTGTGTGTGTGGCTTAAACGACTATAGTTCTTGGGGCCCATGAGACACCCCCACCATTCACGCCAGACCATGGCACACATGATGGTGCAGTAGATGGTGAATATAATGAAGAAGAGACTGTGTACTACTATCCTAGAGAAATGCGTGTTCAAAGCATGAGAAAAGCATTGGTCAAACTTTTGATGGATGTAAATTTGGTTCCCTTGAAGAAACCGCAAGTCCCAAGTAGTTATTAATATCTTAGTTAATTCCTATTATTTAAATATTGAAACATGCATCTTTCAAATTGTTTTAAACTAATTATCATATATTTTTTGTAGAAAACAACATTTTTACAGGACCTTGCATGACAAGGCCTTAGAGATTTTTGGGCCCACCATTTGTGCAGGGTGGAATTTCCAAAAAAAAAGAATTGAAATAAAAACTTATTAACCATTTGGTTGAGATGTTTGGTGATTCATTCAACAAACAAGATATCATCCTGAATTCAAGTACATATTTGAAACATGTCAGATATTAATATAGGAGTTGTTTGGTAAAAAACCCTAAGTGTGATTGTCTTGTCACCGTTCTTGAGAGTGAATGGAAGAATATACTGGAGGATGCAAATGAGATTGCATTGAGACATGAAGGGAATACACCACTTGGCCCTAGAAGGTAAATGATATTTTAATGCTTTACCAGTAGCATGTTGTATTACTAGAATTGGTGCAATGGTATAGATAATGGATAGTCATGCAGCCTGGCTAGAAGATTTTCCAATAGCTAAAGGGGTTGAAGACGATGTTACTGATGAACCACTAAATAATTTTATTAAAAGGAATAAACTGAAAAGGAATTGATTGTAAATATTTTGAAGAAAACATTTATTGATATAAATTATTAGTTGAAATGTTTTTGTTTAAATTCATATGCATGATTGGGTATGGGGAATTGAGAGTGATGTGGGGGGGGGATGAGCTTCCATCTTCACATGGTGCCCTGTTTAGTAGAGAATAAATTATTCTCAAAACCAAGAGGAGCTCATTAAGGTATTCCTATTATCCATTTAATGATTTTTTTTTAAGATATTATTGAATGTAATTTGATGTGAAATTTTATTTTCTCCCTTAACATTGATGTTTTCCAATGTTCGATGTGAAAAAATGCCTATTCCCAGGACTTGGATATGTAGAATTCTTTCTCACGTTAATGATTGATTCAATGAATAATGAGAGAAATATTGATAAATAAGATGGCAGGAAAAAAGTTAGTTCCAATTTTAAAGTTTCTCGTAATAAGTTTGATTTATTTCTTAGTTATAATTTTCTATTTGTATCATCTTACTATTTTATATTGTTGACTTATATCTCTAGTCATATTTTATATTCACACTTTTTTCACTATCAAAATGATATAAAGATAATGAGAATAGTGTTCCCTTGGAATGCACTCCTGAACAAGGTAATGCCCAACACATACTTCAAGAGAGATAACCCAGGTTTCCTCCCTAAGGAGGATTGACACACCTTTCCAACAACTTTCAACACCTTTCCAAATTTCAACTTTCAACTTTCCAACATCTATCACTTAAGTATATCTTCATCATTTCAATCTTTCTATTATGACTTGACATTATTGAGTGTACTCATGTAAATGCATATTTCCATCCCTTCGACTATGTGCATGAGTTGTTTAATATTTATTCATATTGTGTAGACCTATTGGGAGGTTTTATTTGACACCCTCCAATAGCATTTTTACCATCCAAAGCCACCTCAAAAATATATTTTCTAGAAGGTATCATCCCTATCAAGAACCTAGGAAGACATTACAATAGTACATTGAGGTGTTCACTTGTATTTTCATTCAACTCTCAGTTCTAGATCTAGAGGAGGTATTTATTATATCACCACTTGGAAGGTATTATTTTACACCCTCCAATATCATTTCTACCATCCAATAAACCTCACAAATATACTATCCAGATGATATCATTTTCATCAAGAACCTATCAAGACATTAAAATAGTACATTGAGGTGTTGAATTGGATTTTCATTCAACTCTAGGTTCTAGATCTAGAGGAGGTATTTATTGTTAAACTTAATTCCAGTGTATTGGATTTTTTTAGATTCAAAGTTTCAATGTGTTGGCACTCTTCTATGCATGGGTTGTAAGACCCAAGGTTTGATTTAACTACGACCAAAAAAACCCGCGAGACACCATCCCTTTCCACATCATCTTCTTGCATAGATGAAATCTCACCCAAGGCATCTATTGGGACTACAGAAACAAGGATTTTGCAGTAGTAAGGGAATGGGAGGTGAACATTTAGTTCATTCTTCCTTATTATGTTGTGTGCATAACTCTATCATGTTCAGTTATTAACTTACTCATGATTCAGATTCCTCTACTTATAATATTCCAGATTATTGTATAGATTTGTTACTGTCATAGCCATGAATCATTACATCGTACTTAACTACCATATGAAGCCATTATATGATGCATGCAAATAGTATTCATAATCAAACACAGAAAAATAGATAACATATGAGTCAATAATATCTCTTAATCATTCCTTTATTCACATTCTCAACCATCGACTGTTACATTCAAGAAATCTAGAACTCAATATCAATCAACAATTACCAGACTCTCACATAACCTAATCTATCATAACTAAACTTCGTCAGAATAGTACTTAGTTGAACCCATAATCTCCCACCCTGTTACATATTTATACAAAAATCTAGGGATAATAACCCTAATCTATTCATCCCAAAATCCCATTACAATGCTTGGCCAACTTAGTTCATTGGTTGTTCAACGCCTTTATTCTACTTTTCAATCTTCGTGCTGTTTTTATGTTGTTATTCTATTTTTGGAATGTTGGGTTGTCATTCTTATGTTATTCTTTATTTACTTGCTTTATTATTCAAGATTTATTCTTTGAGCTACGCATTGTATTCCTTTTGTGTCGTTTGCTCCTTATATGCACTTTCCTCATGGAAGCGCCTCAGCTGAGCGCTTTCTAGCTTCCCTTCTTCCTCCACACACTTTTGTTATAATTAGCATTTTTCCTCAAAACTTAATAAAAAATACAAAGAAAAATTTCAATACTGCCTATCCAACATGCCCCAACACTCACCTATGGCTCATCCCGAGCCACTCAGGAATGTTTCCTTCTCTTCCATGATGAAATGAAGTTTTGAGAGGCATCATTTTCCCCATCTACCACTGTGATTATTGCAGCCGTTGTTGTTGTTATCTCCTCTACTCCTTGCACTATCAATTTTGTAATTTTGTCCTATGCTTCCATTGCCACTTTCTTGATCCTACCCTGCACCGTGGCCAACTCTCCAATTACCTGGACTGCCTTTTATTCCAGTGGTCCCAGTTTCTATTGCAAGATCTTTTGTTGATCCCTCATTTTCTCCACTTCTACCTATGCTTTCCACTGAGCCAGAATGGATGACATGCGCGCTACTGGTGGTAGTGTAGCATCCCTTTCGACTTCTTTTTGCACCTATTCTTACGCCTCTCTTATCTTGGCCTCTAAAACCTTCATCTCTAGGTCTTCTATCAAATTTTTCCACACATGCACATTCTCCTTACAAAGTCTCATGAAATCACCCTAATCTTCTTGATGTTCGAAACTGTTGTAGTTTTCATTCTCTTTCTACCTTCTTTCACCTCTGGTGGTGATCCTCGCATTCTCCTTAACTTTAATTCTTCTATATATGATCAAAATCCCTTAATTAATTCATCGATCATCTGCACGTTTTCATCCATATTCACTTCGACTATTAGGGGAACTTCTGGAATTGCCTTATATAACTTTTGAACCACTGCTTGGGTCTTCTATGCCATGCCCCTTGTTTCATCCCTTTCCTTGAATGATTTCATGGATTTATCCTCCTATTCCTTATGCTTCTTTGCAATAAGCCTTACAGTTTCGTGCCTCGCCTTCTTGAAGGCCTCTTCTCACCTAATGGAAGCCTATGTTTGAATGACGACATCAAGGGTCGTGTTTCCCATGGAAACACCATCGCTTTTATCATGAAAAATAATATTATTAGGCCTCTTCTTCATGTAATCATCTTCTTTGTTTATAATCCATTGAGTTTCATTCAGCTTGATCTCATCCTCCTCTTTTCCTACACCCCTTGGTAAATCCTTCAAGTTCATTTTGGGCGCCATATACGAAGCCAATTTTTGAGAAACTTCTCTTTCAGTGGGATCCTGATTTGTTTCCTTCTCATTTACTGTCATCTAGAATTTGTAACCCCTAAACCTATTAATGATTCTATTCAAATCTACGTGCAAATTTACGTTGGAAGCGATGTGAGCCCCTGCATCCAATACACTATAAGTGCATGAGTAGTTTTCCCTAGCTATCTCTGAAAATGGTTGTTCATCGATAAATTCATGATCCACAAACTTGAGGTTGCTAGTCTTGCCAAGAATATCCCATTTCCTACTAATCCTAGGGGGACCGATGCTAATGCTAGAGGATCTTTCCCCATTCGGCTTCAGTGACAGGTTCCTTAACTAGAAATGTGTGTGTTCTTTGGTAGTTGTAGCTCGGCTTTGTTCTCTAGTTCACTATGTTTCTCTCTTAGTTTCTCTAATTGGTATGCAAGAATGATTTATACTTAAGGATGTTATTATTCTTTTGTTCTTTCATGACGAACATACCTGTCTCATTCTGCCTTAACTAACTTTCCCAATGCACCATCGTGGTTGATGAGTTGTTTCATAATTTCATCTTGATTACAAAATCTGTCATGTGATTTTCCCCTCATACTACTGATCTTTAATGATTTCTAACAGTTTCTCCCATTTAATACTTATACGACATTTTTATGACCTGCCACTCTCACTGTGTAACCATCATTTCCATGCTTTAATTCTTTTAACGATCTTGTCATTATCAAACTATTCACTAGTTTATTATTGTTTTAAATGTACCCATCATAGTCTGTCTCATCTGTGTCTCATCTCATAGCTTGGATCAGTTTTATGTTGATGTGTGATGACCATTCGTTCTGTGCACGTTCTTATTCCTTGGTAATTGAACACTCTTTTTATTTTCCCCATATCTACTTTTTATTTGTTTTTCCTTCTTTTTCTTTCCTACTATGGTACAACTACTATAATACATGTGTTCTGAAGCAACCCAAATTACTGTGCATCCTATCAACTGTCTCTATAGAATTTCATCTGACTTCCATTCACCATTCCTTCCAATACTTCTCCATTCAAGGTTTCCAACCATGCAACACCTGTCTCTGTTAGTTGCTGACTCACATAAGGTACAAAATAGTGCATTCTAAACTTCCATGGATGTTGCATATACTTGATGTCATAGAGTAGTACCAGATATATGACTTGAAACTTCTTCTGTTTAATGTGTTGATCATGCGAGGCGTTCTCTCTGGATTTATGAACTCGTTGATGGAATCCCATGAAAAACCAACCCTCCTCAAGCTGTACTAATTGTTTCAACCTCTCCTCTATTACACCAGTGTCTAATAGATTTTTTATTGTTGCAATGTGTAGGCTAGGAAGAATAAACTCCATTTTCATTAATGCTTCTTTCCCATAAACCAATCTAAAAGGTTTATTTCCTGTCAACTTCTTACTTGTAGTCCTATAAGCCCATAATATTGCAAGAAATATTAAGTCCCAATCATCTCTCCCTACATTGAAATTCTTTGTCAACACATTCTCCAAGATATTATTAAAAGATTCCATGACTTCATTGGCTTGAGGGTGATATGGGGTACTCTTTTGGTGGTGAATTTGGAACTCAGAAAAGGTTGCATTTTTTTTTAGAAAGTGTGTAGCTTGATCACCGAGTAATATGAGCGTACATACAAAACTTGTGACTACATTTTCAAACATAAACTGTGCAACAGTTTCCATAGTACAATCTGTAACTGGGGTTTCTTATGCCCATCTTGTCAAATACTTTTTCATAGTAGTGATGTAACTTCCCCTTGATCCTCTTCCTTGTGGGTGGATTGGCCCGAAAAATTCTATGGCCCATTTCTCAAATGCTTGCAATGTAACCTATGGATTCAAAGGAATTCCGTCCCTCCAAGATGGATTTCCCACTCTTTGACATACATCACATGAGTGATAGTATTCCTTCGCATCCTTGTGAAGTGCAGGCCACCAAAGCCCTACACACAAAATATTGTATGCAATTTCTCTCCCCGCATAATGTCCTCCAAAAATTCCATCGTGCGCTTCTTCAAGTATTATCATCCTTTCGTGCTCCAGCACATAGTGTCTCAGTATTCCATCTGCACCCATCTTGCATAAATTCCATGCAATCAATTTATAATCTACTTCTTTCACTACATGTTGTTTCTTCTATTCTATAGTCATCTCAGATGGAGCCATGCCTATCTTTAGAAATGGTACAAGGTCCGAGAAACAATCATCCACCATCCTTACTGTAAATAATTGTGCATCTGGGAAGAAGTCATCTAAATTTCTTGCATCTTCCCATGATAATATGCATGATAGATGATATGGTCCTGCATTCAACTTCCTTGGTTTGATTATGACTTTAAAGTCGTATTCTTGAAATAAT
>ML779196.1:737968-748552 GCA_009831015.1 Picea engelmannii
ACCAACACTGGCTTGTTGACTAAGTATTTTAATGCAGAATGGTTTGTATACATCTTAAAATGAGACCCCAATATATAATGCCTAAATTTCTATAGTGCATAGACCATCGCCATTCCTTCTCGTTCTGTGGTTGTATAATTCTTCTCTACTATAGAAAACTTCCTTCTTGCAAAATAAATTGGGTGATCTATGTCTCCTTCCCCTGGTTTGGATAGTACTACACCCATTTCTATGGATGATGCTTCCACATGTACATGAAACTCCTTGTTCCAATCTAGAAAAATTAAAATCGGCGTAGTCACCAAGTTCTATTTCAGGGTGTCCAACCCCCTCTAACAATATTTTTTCCATTGAAAATTTTCTTCCCTCTTTAGTAACTTTTCCATAGGTGTTGTGATCTACACATATCCCTTGATAAATTTCCTATAATAACATGTATGACCCAATTTTTCCATCAATTTTTTGATTAATGTAGGTGGTTGTAACTCCAGAATGACTGTGATCTTAGTTGAATCTATCAATAGTCCTTGTTTGCACATTGCATGTCCCAAAAAAATTCCAAACGATGCGAAAAAATGCACTTTTTCATGTTCAACGAAATATTACACTGCCTGCACTGATCCAACATAAACCTACGACATTCTATATGATCCTTTAGTAGACTAAACATCCTTCAATCATCCAATTAGAATTCTAGGAACTTATGGATGAACTCCTTGAATGATGCAACCACTACCCTAGAAAACATCGCAGGGGAATTATTCAATCCAAAGGTCATGACTATATAGTGATAACTTCCCCATTCCATCGCAAAAGTGGTCTTGTGTCGATCCTCCTACGTGATTCTTATCTGATGGTACCTAGAGAATCCATCTATAAAAGAGTAAGTTTTCATGCCTCCCACGTCCTCCAGTACTTCATCTGTGAATGGTGTTTGAAATGGGTCATGTAAGCATGCATTGTTTAGCTTCCTTAGATCTACACAAATATTGATTCTTCTTGTATTATTGTCTTTCACCACCATCGAGCTGATCCACTCATATTCTTCTACCAGATCGATGATTCTTGCATCCAAAATCCTATCTATTTCATCTCTTACCTTCTCCTTGTACCTCATATTGATCCTGTAAGTCCTTTGGCACACTAGCTTAGCTCCTGGTTTCAGTAGGATATTCACCTCGCATAAGTCTCCTGCTATTCCCTTCATCTATGGAAAAGTAAAAATTCTTTGGAAATAGGTCCTGGTATTCTAACAGTGAGTCTACAATATTCTCAATTGTATCCTTACTCCAATAGTCCCCTATCTACACAAACTTCAGATTCTCTATTGTCCTAATGTTTACCTTCCGTATATTTATAGGATGTGTATATGCAATGGATTCGAGCTCCAACCCTTCTATGGATCATTCTCCTTTTCTATTAGGTATTTGTACATTCCTAGGATCCTCTTCATCATACTCTTACTTGGCTACATTATAGAACTCCAGTAGCTCACAAACAATCATCTTGGATCTGTGCACGCTACATATTGGCATCACCTCCATCATCTCTTCTTCCTATAATATCTTCGTTTGAATATCTTGCAGCACTGGATCTATGGATGAAGATTCATGTTCAAATTTAAACGTCATTTTGAACCTATGGATTAGTTCTTCCCATATTGTTGTCTCCCAGTGCATTTCCAACTCCAAATACAAGTTCTTAGAAATTGTGTCTAGTGTGTGTATAAATCTTTGTATCCACTCAGTCTCTGGTACTGAACCCCACAAATCCCTACATTGTTCCACATGACTTGATGGGTTGCTCTCCCATTTATATTTCTGTGCAATGTCTTCTTCCTCAGTGCGAAACCTTATTTGCATTAGTTTGTTGCATTGTGACCAATATTTCATTCACTCCCCATGTGCATCCCATTATCTAGTTGTAGTCACTTTTAATACCACATCTAGTGCTAGAATACTTTGTTGTTCAGGTACTTTCAACTCAAATGATTTTACAAACATACTTATATGAGTTAATCCATCATACTTGGGTGGATTACATAGCTTTTTTCCAATCCATATCAAGGATTGAGTGATTTGTGCACATCGTCTAATTGACACTTCATGCATTCTCTGTTGAAAATGCTCTAGGCCTTCTTCAGAATATGACACACATGAACTGATACTTCGCCAACTCAACAAACCATCCATCATTGAGTTGACATAATCCTCCATCCACACATTCATGTTATATAAATGGTAAATGTCATTCAATCTTATTGGTTCTATGTATCTCTTTCCTTCTGATGGTTCCAAGGGTGAAATAACTTTCAAATCTCCAAATTCAAATAAAATCTCCCCCCTCTTCAAGTTGATGATCGCTTGGTTATAAAAATCCCATTCCAGTCCCATTAGTGCTAGATCTAGTTGACTATCTTCCACGATATCAATAACTTCAAAGTATGCCATTCTACAGACCCCATCTATGTTCACAGGTACTCCTGTCAATCGACCAATCAAAACTATTCAATGTGGATTCACTATCCTTAGATGAATATGATACCATGCCAACTTGGGTTTTCCCATAAAATTCCATGTTTGCATAGGTAACACATTCACATCAGAACCTAAGTCCAAAATAATATTATCCACATCATACTCTCCAATCTATGTGTTGAATATGAATTATTCATTGGTTTTCTTCCTCCGCAGTACTTGATTTACAATCCTTTGTGTGACAGGAGTTTCCCTTCCTCTTATGCAATGATCAATCATGTCGTATAATGTACTTAGCATAGCCTCATATTTTATTATCTCTACACAACTTCTCAATAATTTTGTTAGCGTACTTACCTTCCCCAATGGCTTCTCTAGCATTGCATGATCATCTTCGTGAGGTGCAACTGATGTTGATGCTCCCCAATATGCTTTGAGTACTTATTTCCTTTCCCTATGATATGTCTCCATTTCTTGTTGAGGATCAAAAGCTGGCATAGGACCTATTGAATTTCTTACCCATTGTTCAATATACTTTCCTTCATATATTCTATCAATCCGTGTTCTAGCTCCTCTGCGCTTAACAACGAATTCTCTGGGTCCTTCATTGTGTATTTCGGCTAATATCATCTACACATTTTGATTCAGATATGGGTTCTAATTTCCTCTAGCTTGCCACTTCACAACTAGTTGGGGACATCATTTTGTAGAGTGATCTAGTTCTCTCCAATATGTGCACGTCATACATGGATTCATGTAGTTGTGAGGGAAGTGTTTAGGATTATTACAATTGTAACATATAATCGATCTTCTTCCTCCTCTTCCAAAATTCCCTCTACCTCAACCTCGACCAAAGTTTCCTTTGTTCCCTTGATTGAAACCTCTTTAATTGTTTTAATGTGGATACCATGCTTCTGCTGCAACATTTTCTTCCTGGATCCTATACATATCGGATGTGTACTCTCTCATTAATTCGAACGCGTGTAAATCCTTCTCCTCATGTCCTACAAATTTTCAAAAATTGTAAAACAAGTTCTTTGGCATACTCTGGTACTTTTGTAGTAGTAGATACTCAGTTGGGTGATGGCCCCATTTCTTATATATCTCATAGTATCCTCCTCCTGACAATGCATTTAGTGCTCCCATCACCAAATATTGCACGAATTTTGGGAATTCATCCTTGTGGTGGCCTTCAATCCTACATTTTTTACACCATACTTGCTCATGTTTCTCCTTTCCCTTTGTTAGTTCTTCCAGTTGAATTATCAATGCAACCAACTATGTCTGAACTTGCACCATTCCTCCACTATCTCCCAGTAGAGATTACTCTAGTTTCATCACAATATCTAGTGCCTCAGACTGCAACAAAACCTTTATTGGATTAATGGCCTACGAATGTGTGGTAAGAGCCCTGAAATAAACTATTCTTGGTGTTGTTGATATGGGATTTGGAAATTTAATCTACTCATCACATCCTTAAATATTTGGTCGTAATCCCATACCAACTCTATTTGTACTTGTTTTTTCTCCTTCAATTATGTGATGTACTGCGACTCTGACTTTGGATTCTTGAAATCCGTCAGTAGTGCTTGCTTAATATCTGTTGAAGCCCTAGCATGTCCTATAGGCATGGTGCTATGTAAATTCATATACCATACTAATGCATTACCTCTAAATGTTGTCGCTAACTATGCAATCTTCACAACTTCATCTTGTACATTATTTGTGATGCAAATCATCTCGCAAACAAGCAAGTGTTGTTCTAGGTTCTCTGATCCAATTCCTTGGAGCTCAGGCAGCGTAAGAGTATTATCCACCCCAACCATGTTGTTCAATGTAGTCCCTCCTCTTAGTGATTTTGTTTGACTCTGATTCTGACTCTGTGCACTACTTCCATTATTCTAACTGCTACCACTTGGTCCTCCTTGGCTAACTTCAACTTCATTTGAAAAATATTCAAATGTTACTTCTGATTATGGTGAAACACATGGGGTCATGGATTGAACATAGGATCATGTCTGAGTAGAACTTGTTGTCTCTTCTATTATCAGAATGGAATGGAATTACTCTTCTTCTCCTCCTAGGTATAGTACCTCCATGGTTCATACTAGTTCGCAAGGTTCTCTCCCATCTATTTCACTGTACGAATCTCTTCTCTCAGCCTTAGTATTTTTCCTCTTGTGCCTCCTCCCTCTGTGAAACTCTCCAAACTCATATCCTTCCTATGGTATGTATTCTTCTTGCATCATCGGTCCCTCCCTACCTCTTTAATTTCTTCCTTCCTTCTCTCAGACGATCTTCCTATCATCCCCCAGTTCCCCTATGTGCATGAACCCCTTAGCAGTCATATTTCATTACCATCACATTATTTTCACACTATAGCTTATTGATTTCAAGAACCTCCCACATGGATCTTTGAAAATGTCCCTTTATGCAACACTATATGATTGAATACAATCTACTGCAAAATCTGTAACATACTCACCTAGTAAGTTATCCAACCAAAAAAAAATTGCTCGGATAATTGGGTTACTTATAGAATTCAATTTTCTTACCAATTCAGGAGTCCAATTCCTCAACACTACGACGTTGAACCTTCCAGTTTTATCCATTAATATTTCTAGCCACTCTGTCGGAATAAATGGAAATTCGCCAAAGAAAATTTCATGCAGATCTGTGAACAGATACTTTTGTAGCCATTGTTTTTCACTCATCTAAGGGATTTTGTTCTCTTCTCATGAAAATTCTCATTCCTTCCTTTCCAACCATTTTGAGATATCCTTCTTAGTCGGCCTCCAAAACATATCCTTAATTGCAAAGTCCTAGTCCCAACAACATAACCATTTGTTGGTGCTCTTCTGTGTGCAGGTTGTAAGATGCAAGGTTCAGTTTAACTACGACAAAAAAAAACCCACTAGAAATTGGCTCTTCTGGCATCACCTTCTTATGTATATGAAATCTCATCTGAAGTATCTATTGGGACTTTAGGAACTAGGCTTTTGTAGTAGTAATAGAATGGGAGGTGAACATTCAGTTCATTCTTCATTATTATGTTGTGCACATAACTCTGTCTTGTTTAGTTATTAACTTACTCATGATTCACATTCCTCTACTTATCATAATCCATATTACGATATATATTCATTATTGTCACATCCATGAATCATTTCACCAGACTTAACTACCATACAAATCGATTCTACAGTGCATGTAAATATTATTCATATTAAAACACAAAAAAATAGACAACACAAGATTTAGTAATATATCTTAATCATTTCGCTATTCATTCTTCTCAACCATTGACTACTACATTCAAGAACTTTGGAACTCAGTATCAATAAAAAATTACTAGACTCTAAGATAACTTAATCTATTATAACCAAACTTCATCATAATAGTATGTAGATGAACCCCTAATTTCCAAGCCCGTTATATATTTATACAAAAATCTAGGGCTAAAAACCATAATCTATTCATCCCAAAAATATCCCATGACAATGCATGGCTAGCGCAGTTCACTAGTTGTTCAACAACTTTCTTCTGCTTTTCAGCCTTCATGTTTTTTTTCTATTGTTGTTCTATTTTTGGAATGTTGAGTTGTCATTCTCTTGTTGTGATTTATTTCCTTGCTTTATTCTTCAAGATTTATTTTTCAAGTTGCGCATTGTATTCCTCCTGTTCCCTTTCCTAATTCTGTGAACTTTCCTACTAGATGTGCCTCAGATACACTCTTTCTATATTTCCTTTTTCCTTCGCTCAGTTTTCTTATACTTAGGATTTTTCCTCAAAACTTTGTCAAAACTGCAAAAATTGTTTTCAATACTACCTGTCCAACACCATGTTTGAAAGTGTTTCTTTTTATCCCCATTTTGTGGGATAACTAAGGAGATGATGTCTCGAGCCGCTTAGGTTGCAGATATGGAGTGTCGAGAGACCACATGACTAGAAGTGTAAAATTTCACATATGGAAGCTCACTCTATCACCAGAGTTTGGATCCATTGTTAGTGCATCCACCATGCCAACTATCTTTTGGAAGGAAGATGGGTCTTTCTGCATGTGGTACAAGTCAGGTATTGTGGCAGGTAATCAACCTAATATTTGAGGCATTTAGGAATGTTGTATTGAAATTGTTTTTTGTTTATAGAATTATTTCTTGGACATTATGCTTTTGACCATGTTTCACCTTGGTGAGTGTCATAGATTTCCTAGTAAGTGGCTAATGTTTGGGGAAGGTTTGCAACCGGGGATCACTTGAGGGGTTATTGTATCATTCCTAACCATACTTACCACTTTCCTCTCATTACATTCCCATTATATTTACATGTTCTATTCCCTTTGACTTTAGTGAACCAAGAAGGAAATGAACCTCATTTCATGGGAACAAGGGGATGAAGGCCTAGGGGGATGGTTACTGGAAAAAGATAAGAGCCTAAAATATAAACCTTCTAGATTCTCTACCAGATAGGTCTTGAGAATGATGAGTTTCTTCTCTTGAAATAATTAAATACCTACACAATGTCAAACACATAATAAATATCTCGCTTGAATATAATACAAACACAAGTGCGTTACAACTCTTTACATGGTTACCCCTATGGAACTTTGTGGACCTCTTATTTCAAGTGACACTGTGTTACTTCCCCCCAAGCTAATCAATTCATTATTGGGAGTGCAAACATGTTTGTATCATTGATTAATTAATAAATGTAAATAAATGGTCTTGGAAAAAAGTTTCATTGGGGAAGAAGGTGCAACACACCCCTTACAAAGGCACCCATAAATGAGATAACACGAGCCCTTGTATGCCATGAAACTCATTTACCTATGAAGTATAATCCCCTACCCACCTCATCATCCACTACATGAACTTGAAGGGGAATCCTTGGGAGTATCCCCTACTTGAGGGTTTTGGTCTACCCAATAGAACTTTTATGACACCCCTCCCAATACCTAAACTTGGTCAATTGTATAGGGTCTTGGATAATTTGTTTAATTTGATGATGTATTTTTGATGCACATGATTAGGTTCCTTGTTTATTAGATGTGTTTTTCACTTTCCATGATATTTTGACTTGATATCCTAGGACGGTGTTCCTATTTGTTTTGCAAGACCCTATTTGGTTGACAGTTTTGGAGGAACAAGCCTAGCTTGGGTTTCCATAGGGCTTGAAGCCCACAAGTTAGATGCTAAGGGACCACATGTCGATGATCATGATGAATTTCCTTTGGAGGCCTAGAAGAAAACTTGGAAGACATAACCTATCCCTCACATGTCAAACAATTTTCCTAGGAGGGGCAAAACATCACCTTTTGAGGCTTAACGTCACCTATGGCTATAGTTTGGTGGTGATGGAGGTGTTTATCAATGACACATGGCATGTTTTGAAGGAAGGAGGTTTTGTACCATGAATAAGAGGCTTAGCTGAGTGACATGTGTCATTTGGAGTCCTATCCATTCTTCCCCAACTCCAACGACTTACTACAAGTGTCAAAACATCCCCCTAAAGGGGTGAGGTCATCTTATTTTAGGGTTTCTAATGTGCTAAAGTGTAAATCAAATATCATTGTTTGTGTAAAGGGGTAATATAAGGGTTTTTTACCCTTTATCTTATGTTTTACCCTAAATTATGTGGAAAAAAATGTTTAAGACTTTTTGTATAAATAAATATCATTTGTATCTCATTGGAACATAACTCTCCCTTGTGGAGATGCATACTCAACTGAATTTTTCGCTATTCTTGGGGAGTTTCATTTATCGTTTGCAATTGTTATGGTTTCTCTTTATATTGATGGATATAAGTGGTCCACTATACTTGGAGGCTTCTTCTCATGCTTATTGATGGACTTTTCTTGGTCACTTAGGGTTGATCTTGCATCTATTTGGAATTGGTAAGGAAAATATGCATTTATTGTCTAAAATTATTGCTTCTTCCATAATTGTTAGTGGATGAACCCTTGGAGGAGTATAAGACCATACACCCTCCCCAAGATTCATTTATTCTCTTGTGAAAGGTCATTAATTTCAAGGTTCCTTGGAGAAATATAAGGGCATGCACCCTCCAAGCTCACATTTGTTTGTTTCACAAACCATAGGGAGTAAAATGGCTTACACCCCTAGGTTCTTTGTGGATCAAGCTCATACATCCAAGGTAATATTGTTTCGTAAGGTCCTTCTAAGAGAAGTAAAAGGGATTACACCCTCTTAGCATTTCCTAGTGAACCTAGCTTTCCTTGGGGAGTAAAAGGATTTACACCCCTAGGGACTTAGACTAGTCATCACTTTATTTGAATCCACAACCCAATAGTAAGGCACTAATCATTTTCAATTTTCATTGGAGAAATAAAATTGTTTCATTAGGATACTTGAAAATATGAAGGAATCAACTTGTTCGAATTGCTTTCTTTCTTTGATGTTATAGGATTTCTATTGCCCCTAGGGAATCTTAATTGGATATGTGTTTCTTAATTATATTATAACATCTTATCTACAACCATTAGGGATGCATAAACCCTAATTAAAATTCTCAAATAACTCTTAATTCAACCACTAAAATTTGCCTAACATTTTCCCACATAACCTACTAGGCCTAGCACATCTTTTAGTAGATTTTGGGGAAGTTTTAGTGGCTGATTTTCTTGTTGTAATAATTTTTTTTTTATAGCCATGAGGTTCAATAATATCTCTGCAGTACTAGTTTTGTAAAATCCTTGTTTCATTGGTAAAGTCTAATGTTATCTTACTTGATTTGATCTAGTTGTTGGTAGTTTATCTCTTTCTCTTTCAACTAGACTTTTAGAAACTTTTTTGAAGTATTCATTATCATTTTCATTGCTGATATATACGGCTACTAACTTCTGCAACAAGGCACAAAATGCCTAACTTTCTTGTCCATCATATATTTGGAATTGTATCTTCATTTTCCTTATGTCTCGGGCAGGTGCAAATAAACATCGACAAGGTCTACTACTTCTTGGAAACCTTGGCTACCACCAAGGCCTTATTCAAGACTTTCTCCACACATTAAAAATTAAACTATAGGGGAATCCACTCATACATCACATTTCCCATCCCATTTCCCCACTAGGTTCACCGGGATTCCCCCCTTGATGTGATTCTATCATCTCTAAAGTGACGAAAATACCTTCCTAAGGTGACAATGGGTAGGTGTTCTCAAAGTTGTCACCATTTGGTGTTTGGGTTGAGATTTTACCAACCTACAACTTATGTGATACAATTTCCCTTGACTATGACTTGAAACATTCCTTGGAAGTTGAATGTAAATTTAAATGGTGGAGTAATTTCCAAGCCTCCCAAAATCCTAACTCTCATTCTAACCCCCACACTTAAAGTTCTCCCAATATTCCTATATCCTTTACTCCCCATCCACAAAACCCTACATTTGTTATTACTTCTTCTCCCAGTCCTCACCAATGGTGCCTCTAACATTGCACACAACCAACACTATAACAAATAGTCATGCTCTCAACTATCCATATTCATATCAAGAACTATATGTTGGCTCGCCGTCTTGTCTTCCCAAGTCCATCATTACATAGTACACTCTATATCCTCTAACGATTGCATAGATACTAAATTCTCTCACTTTTTTTTTTTTTTAATTGAACAAAAAGAACCTTCTTCCACCTCTATAAAAATTCCTAAATCTTATGCTAATAGACTACAAAGTCTCATATAGGATCTCTCATCACCCCAAATTCATAAAAAAATCTAAAACCAATAGATATATTAATCATTATAGTTACAATCTCTAGGACATGGTCATTATATTAATTCAATGGTATCATTTAGATATTCCTTCTTTCCAGCCACATCAAAATCTGGGACACTAGGAGAAGCTTTCATAATCTTCCCTGTAAATGACATGTCTAGGTTTACATGAGTATCTGTATGGCCTCAATTTCTTCAACCATGCGCTCAATTTCACTCTTCTGGGCATATGGGTATCTGTATGGCTTGATGTTAGGAGGAACACTCCCAGGAATTAGGTGAATTTCATGATCATGATTTCGAGTTGGTGGGAGACCTTTGGGAATATCTTCAAATACTTTGGAATGCTTATCAATGATCCTTTGGAGATCTTG
>ML779196.1:751061-778050 GCA_009831015.1 Picea engelmannii
GTTCAAGTACAAGATGATTCAAAATGAAAATGTCTCCTTGGTATATATAGGAGACTAGGAGGTTTAATGGCCTAAAGCCGACATAAATAAAATAACATTACTAATCTAAATTACAACTAATGGCCTAAAGCTGACATAAATAAGATAACATTACTTATCTAATATGCCCCAATTAAGTGGTAATGAGCCAATATTAGGGCTTAACAATCTCTCATCACCCCAAATTCATAAAAAAATCTAAAACCAATAGATATATTAATCATTATAGTTACAATCTCTAGGACATGGTCACTATATTAATTCAATGGTATCATTTAGATATTCCTTCTTTCCAACCACATCAAAATCTGGGACACTAGGAGAAGCTTTCATAATCTTCCCTGTAAATGACATGTCTAGGTTTACATGAGTCTTAGCTCAACCTTGGGTGACAATGTTGACTCTTGTACCTATCCTCTCTATATAATCATTTATTGGATCATTTATTATCTTCACATATATGGATTCAATGACCTAACAATCCCTTATTTCACCTAGATTTCACTTGGATTTTGACCCCCTCAAAGGTGAGTTTCTTACATATGGCCCTACTTACATATATTCTAGAGAGGCCCCTGTAGGATGGAATATCTTCCCATAGGGGACTATGGGTAGAGATGCCATCCTACAAGCATCCTACAGGCCTGTAGGATGGAATCCTTGCCCATAGGGGCATGTGGATAGAGATGGAATCCTACATGCATACTAGATTCTTTTAGGATGAAATCTCTTCCCATAGGACCCTGTGGGAATGGATGTAATCCTACAGGCCTACAAGCATCAACTGTAACACCCTAGCCTTCAGCTGTGAAATGTCACTTGAAGTAAACACAAAACAAACTTCTCACTCTGCTTCTGATAAACAACCTATCCATACCCAGGAATAGACCTGTTGGGTTATGGCATACTAAGTTCTTTGTGGAACATTTTAAATATAAATTAAATAGATAATATGCATTCTGTATATACAAAATTAATGCAGAAATCACAACATTCTTCTAAAAACATCTTACACAAGCAATATTGTAAATATCGTGACATGTACAGAATACACAACATAAATTATCATAGAAATGGTACTTATATTTTTATGAAAGCCACCAATTGCCTGCAAACCTTCCATGAACCTCCCAGCCTAAGACCATGTTTCTCCAAGATATTAGCAATGGGTCACCCCCGAGCTAGAACCAAACTCCACCCAGGGTAAGGGAATCCTAGGCTAGGTTTTTTTTGTTTGTTTGTTAATGTGGCCGAACCTGTTGGCATCGGGATTAACCTATGGCTTGAGAAACTGTGACTCAGGGGCATCTAAGCCATCAAAATCACCCGGGGATCGCACCCGGACTGAGCCACACCAACCCTTAACATGGTTGGATTTTTTTGTCCTCGCAGGTTTCGAACTGGTGACTTTTCAACATGGAGTGGCTTAACAACACACTCCGTCACCGACTGTCCTACACCTCGGGGATGAATCCTAGGCTAGGTTGAGGCTATGGAGATCTGCATAATGCAACAGGAAGTATTCCCTCCTAGGAGCCTACTTATGCCCACCGCTCATAGAATCTCATTCCCCACATGCATGTCCCAACCCAGGAATATACACCTTCACTGTTCCACATTCCATCGACTGCTCCACTTCCCTTCGAGAGATTCGACAATAGGATGGATCATGAATTTTCAGAGCTCTGTATCTTCTCCTGGACTCCCTCTAGGAGAAATCACTTCCCCAACAATCTCTCTCGCTTGGAGAGAGTTTCTCACAAGCCTGACAACCTTCTTCTTCTATCCATGGGACTGACAACCCATCTCTTCAAACCACAGGCCTGAAAACTTACTTCTTCTATCCATCTCCTAAAGAAATTGGGTGACCACAGTAGCAAAAATCGGGTATGGGCTCTGGTAATGACAACAAGCCACACTAGTCCAGATGAAAAAGTGGGCATCTACAAAAAAATGGCTAGGGGAACGATATGATTCAAGTATAGTGCAATTGTGTTGTGCCTCACAGAAAAAATGGGTTAGCTTCACAGGTTTGCAGTTTTCAGAGGTTGCAAAGGTCAACAATGGAGGGAAATGGTTGTGTGAATTCTCAGTCTTCCTACGTGAGTGAGTGGGTAGTCTAGCCAGAATGGTGAGTGAAACCCCACAACGACGGATTTTCCCCCATAAATCTACATGGACCAAGGTTGACACTTGGCTCTCTTGGGAGCTCATTCCTTTCCACTTGGATTTCGTTCCTCTTCCCAAATGAACTTAGGATAACAAGGATTTACTCCCCAAACCTTAGTTTTTTTTAAGAAAATACATTATAATATTTCCTTGGGTTAAGACCTCAAACTTAGACCCTTTTTCCTAGCCTCTTAGCCCCCTTCCCTTTCCCTACCCATTGGAGATTAGTCCCCCATAAATATTTCTTTGTGGTCATTCTACAGGTAACGATGTAATTTTATTAATGATGCAGTGTTTACATATACAAAATGAGGCTCCCTAGCCTTCAACATCTAGGCTCTCCAACCTAATAAACACATAAGACTCCCAACTTATAAACACTTGGCTCACTAGCCTATAAGCATCATTATAATTCAACAGGGGCTCGACCTTGGGGTATTACAATTCCCTCCCCTTATTTATGCATTGTCCTCAATGCATCTTACTTACATGATATCAACAAGATTTCCAAAATCTTCAAAAGGATGTGGGTATTCCACCTGCATAGCATCTTCATGTTCCCATGTTGCGTACTCATGACCGTACCAGGTCCATTGGATATTTACAATCCCTATGGCTCGATTCTAGAGCTGTTTGATTTTTCGGTCTAGAATGTGTACCAGATGCACCTTAAAAGCGCTTCCTTGCTCCACCTGAATCACATTCCAATCAATAACATGATTATCATCAGGTATATATTTCTTGATCAATGATACATGGAATACATTATGAATAATCATAGATGTAGGTAATGCAATCATGTAATCTATTGGTCCAATCCTCTATAGGATTTCAAATGACCCACAATATATGTATGCCAACTTGGAACAGTTTCCCAACTTCAAGGAACTTTTGTTGGCTTTCACCTTCAAGAATACATGATCATCCACTTTAAATTCCCTGTGAGTTCTTCCCTTGTCAACATATATTTTCTTCCTGTCTTGGGCAGCCTTTAAGTTATGTTTTATCTTTGACATATGTTATTCCATTTCCCTAGGAAACTCAATCCCAATCACTTCTCTATCAGCTGGGTTGTCCCAATTTATTGGTGTTTTTCACGTTCTTCCATAAAGTGCCTCAAATGGGCTCATTTTCAGTGACGATTGGTACCCATTGTTGTAGGAAAATTCTACCAAATGTAGATAATATTCACATTTATATGGTTTTTCCATCATGTACATTCTTAGCATATCCTTTATCACTTGGTTCACCCTTTATGTTTTCCCATCAGACTCAGGATGATAAGTTGTGTTGAAGTTCAGATTTGTTCCAAACCCTTTGAATAATCCCCTCCAGAACTTTGAGTTAAACTTTGGGTCTCTATGAGACACAATTGTCTTGGGTATGCCATGCAAGCATGTTACTTCCCTCATATAAATATCATCAACATTGGTTGCCTTGTGAGTAACCTTAATAGGAATAAAATGGGCATCTTTTGTAAGATTTTCCACCACCACCATGATAACATCATGTTGCTTGCTTTTTCTGGGTAATTTGGTGATGAAATCCATTTTCACCACTTCCCACTTCCACTTAGGAATGGGAAATGGTTGTATCAGTATAGCTGGGTTCCTATGCTTAGCCTTGACCTTTTGACACTCCAAACATTTAGCAATGTACTCAACAATATCCTTCGTCATGCCTCACCAATAATATTGGCTCTTGACTATTGCAACTATTTTATGATATCCTGGGTGTCCAGCATAAGGTATGCCATGCATCTCTTTCAAAATCATACACCTCAATTCATGAGAATTGGGTGCATAAATTTTGTTCTTGTACAAGATAATTCCATCATCTTCCAATTTTTAATCTTCAACCTTCTGCTGCATTTTTCCTTGTTGTAATTTTGTTAAAAACTCCATGTACTTCAAATCTACTTTTGCAGCCTCATAAATTGTTCATTTAATATCATTTTGACACATGATAATGGCTATAGCATGGAGTTCATGCACTTTCTTTCTAAGTGAATCAACCACTTTGTTCTCCTTTCCTTTGATGTGCTTAATATCAAAGTCACACTTAGAGAGGAATTACAACCATCTTCTTTTCCTAACATTTAAAGTTGGTTGATCAAACAAATATGTCAGACCATTATGGTCTGTCCTCATCTCAAACCTCTTTCCCATGAGGTAGTTCCTCCATTTTTTCAAGGCATGCACAATGGCTTCCAAATCCAAATCATGAGTGGCATAGATCCTTTCATGCTCTTTCAATTTTGTGGATTCAAAACATATTACAAAACCATTCTTACTAAGGACTTGACCAAGTCCTTCCTTGCATGCATTGATGCAAACCACTAAATATTCATTCATATCAAGAATCCTCATAATTGGAGCATTGGTTAACAATTGCTTCAACTGCTAGAAGCTCTTTTTACACTCTATTGTCCATTGAAACTTCACCCCCTTCCTTTGCAAGGAAGTAATTGGGTGAGAAATCATTGAAAACCATCCAATGAACCTTTTGTAGTAGCCAGCTAGACCCGTGAAGGATCTGACTTCTGTCACATTCTTAAGTGTTTTCCACCCTTTAATATATTCAATCTTTTCGGGGTCCACTGCTATCCCTTATTCGGATATGATATGCCCCAAATAGTGAATTTGGTTTTGATAAAATGAGCACTTTCTCAATTTGGTATACAACTGGTGTTCTCTTAACACTTGTAACACCATCCTCAAGTGATTCTCATGCTCTTCTTCTAACTTGGAATATACAAGGATGTCATCCAAAAAGACAATAGCAAACTTGTCTAAATATTCCTGGAAAACACCATTCATTAAGCACATGAAAACAGATGGTGCATTTGATAATCCAAATGGAACCACTGTGAGATCGTAATGACTATACCTTGTCCTGAAGGAATTCTTATTGATGTATTCATATATGATCCTTACTTGATGGTATCCATACCTTAGATCGATCTTGTAAAATATCCTTGCATCCTTTAGCTGATTAAAGAGATCATCAATCCTTGGCAAAGGATACTTGTTCCTTATATTCACTTTGTTCAATTATCTAAAATCTATGCACAATATCAATGTCCCATATTTCTTATTCACAAATAAAACTGGGGCACCCCAAGGTGAAACGCTTGGGAAAAAATACCCCTTATTCAAAAGTTCTTCAAGCTACATTTGTAGCTCCTTCAACTCTAGCGTACTCATTCTGTAGGGAGTCTTTGATACTAGAATTGCTCCATGCATCAAATTTATAGAGAAATCAATATCTCTCTTTGGGGCTAGTCCTGGTATCTCCTTAAAGACATCTCCAAACTCTTTCAGGACTAGGTGATCCTCCATATTTGGAGCCTTATCCTTAGGTGCTTCCTCTAAATGAGTTGAAAACATTTGGCAGCTCTTCCTGTAACACTTCTTCAACTACATTGTTGTGATCTCTCAGACAATAACTTCCCTAGTAATTACTTAGACTGTTCTTGGGTTCCCTTCCTAATTTAGGAAACTAAATGTATTTTTATAACAATCCAATACATCATGGTGTTGGTCTAACCAATCTATACCAATTAGAAAATCATATGAACCCAAGGGAAGGATGTTCAAATATGCCTTGGTACTTAGCCCATTCATGTCCAATGGGCATGATTTTACCAACTCAAAAACGTTTCTCTTGGCTCTTGTATCCAACTGCACCAACCAAGATTTCCCATGCTTGCTTATTGGATATTTCAATCTTTCCACTACATTAGGATCTATATAGCTATGAATAACTCCTGAATCTATTAAAATAATAAAGTCATGGTTTCTTATCATACATTCCACTTCAATCATGTGTGATTGAAACTCAACTTTCTTGTTGTCCAGTGCTGCATAGATCCTTGGAACACTTCTTCCCATATCCTCCATTGTTTCGTCTTGTTGTACATTGTGGACAACTCTCACTTTGTCACTTCTGTGAGGAAAATATCTATAGTTATGGTATCCTTTACAACCCCAAGATTGCATGGGTGTCTTCCTTGGCCTTTTCCCACCTACTTCAACCATTATTTGCTCTCTAAAAGATGGTTGTCCTTGAGGACTATTTCAAAAAAATGGTGGCTTGTTTCCCTTCTGTCTCTGTTCCCTCTTAAACTTCTTTTTTTCTTCCCAAGCTCTTTGGAAAGTATGATTTCCTTTATGTTGATCGTATAATCACTTGGCTCTCCTTATGGTTTCCTCCAAAGCCTTGGTATCATCATATTGAATCTTGTCACTGATAAAAGATAGTAGCCCACTCAAATATATTTGAATCTTTACTGTCTCATCCAATTTGATGAAAGAGACATACTTCAATAGTTCTAAAAATATCCTTTCATGCTCATCAATGGTCATGTTTCCTAGTTTGATTTCAAATAACTCTTTCATATTTTTATCATAATACTTCTTGGTTAATTATTTCTTCTCGAAATGCTTCTTGAATTCTTTCCAAGTAACATTCTTCTCTCTGATGTGTTGCACTTGCAGAAGATGATCCCACCACATGGATGCATTTATTTTCAGGTGGTAAATAGAAATTCTTCCTTACACATGGGAAGAATAATTATGCATCTAGAAATATTTTTTCACACCCAACAACCATGTCTCGACATATTCATATTTATTTTTATCTCCATCAAAGGTAGGAGGTTTGTTCTTGTTCATTTATCCTTTCAATTCATCCACCCCAGACCTCCTATGCTTCCTGAAAGTGGATGGACTTGAGTTGTTTTGTTCTATCCTATTGGAATGCCTTTGGGAGTGATGGTGATGTCTCTACCACTCCTTGATATTCCTTTTCCCTCATGGGTCTCGTGGCTTCTTGATTTGTTGGAGACACTCCCCTTATCCAATATATTTTCAGTTCAGTCCATGATTTTTATTAACTTCATATTGAATTCTTCCTATTGCTCTTTGTATTTCATAAGAATTTCATTATCATCCTTGTGTCTCTAGACATTTGTCTGCAATTTTCTAATGGTCTCACCTAGATTTATGTCATCCTCTTTTCCTCCTCCATGTCCATTGGAGTTGGTTCCTTCCATGCCCAACTCGACATTCATCCCTCTGATTTCATCTTATCGGTTGTAGACTATATATGTATTATCCATTCCCCAACACTTTGGTGATAAATCTATTCCCTTCTGATAGTTGTTAACTCTGCAAAAATGTGCAACCAATAAAACTTTGTCAGTCTAAGTATTCTTAATAATTTCATGAAAATACGAGCCATTCTGATTCATTAATATATCAGACTTCTTTTATGTTGATTTCCTAAGAAATTGATTGTTCGGATTCAATTTATGGGTGACCAGTTATCTTCTACTGTTCAAGACCTTTCCGATGCCTACTTCCATGCTCAATTCTGAGTTTTGAGCAGAAAGCTATGGATACTTGAACAATTATCTTTTCAATGATTTGATTCTTGCACATGGATTCTTCCATCTCATAGTCGAATTGACTCTTCGATCAGTGTTGGGTCCTCTCTTCATATTTACAGGAGTCCTTTACCTCATTGGGTGTAGGTTTGTACAAATTAAAAACCTCACATGCTCCTTCTCTAAGCCATTCTCTGTTTTCAAAAAAAACCTTTGGGCACTAGCCCTATTTCTTTAGCCCCCGAACGCATGTGACTAGGGGTTGTGACCCACTGTTATCAGATAGGTTCTTATCCGAAGCCTTGAGAGCTTCAAGGCTACAAAAATTTAGGCTTCTTAAGCTCCTTCTACTTCATGCCTTACTTCTCCCGAACGTTGAACTGACGAATCCTTACATAGTGCATCCTCCTAGCTTTAAGGCTCTGTTTCTTCGAAGCTTCGGGCTTTGGAGGTTCTTACAACTTCCACTCACTTTGATTTTTCCCCAAACGCCCTGATTGAAGAACTCCTGGAGTCTCTTCATCCTCCACTTACCAGTGTGCCACATGGTATAGTTACGGAGTGAATACATGGCTCCATGCAACGAACGACACATGTCACGTATTAATTGGGTCTAAAGGGCCCTTGAAAATCATGAAAATGATGAAACATGGCACGTATCCCGTGCGTCCACATCACCCCAGGTCACGTCAGTAGATTGCGTCACCTCTGTGAATTCGAAACTTCAGACTTTGAAGGTTTATACCTCATTACATGATGATCCTCCTAAAATTTGAATCGGTGAAGTACTGGGCTGGTGATCCTTTTTGGCTTCGAAGTGTCGGCACTCCCAAGCTTCACACTTCAGAGAAATTTGCAGCAACACTCGAAAATTCTCCTGAACGTCGAATTTCTAAAAACTCAGAGGACGTATGATCAATGATCCTCATTCCCTGTTTAGATGAGTGGTCAACAAGAGCTTCAAAAATCCTGGCTTCAGGAGTTCTAAGGCTCCATATTGCACTGCCTCCCGAATTGTTGAATGTTGAAACCATGAAGGGATGAGATCTATGGTCGATATTCACCTATCAACGGATGATTTAGATTGACTCCAATTTGAAAAATTGAGAAAACCCATTGATCTGTCGACCACTTTAAGATTGAAGGTCCTAGTTGATTACATACCTCGAACATGCTTGGGGTTTAACAATGACCCCAACTTCCGCAATGGAAATATGTGCGATGGAACGGGAATCACCTCCACCGTTGATATTCAACCCTGATGGATATCTACGATCCCAATGGATTTTATAATGTGAAGTAACACCTTCATTAATTCTCCTTTATATTTACACAATCATTTCTATTCATTGATCGATTCAAAAACCATGCACTAGAGTGTGCTATGTGGAATAACAAAGAAGTAGACACATGGCCCAATTCGAGGGGTGACATGTGTCATGTTCTAACTGGTAAAATAAATATTTTAAAATAACAAAACACACTAACACATGGCACGCATATTGTGTGCCCACGTCACACCAGGTGACATCATTAAGCCACATCACTTTGGTGCTTCATGACTTCAGAACTTCGGGACTTCAGAACTTCAGAGATCCAAAAGTTCTTCCTTCGTCATCCATTTCCGAACCCCTTAACTTTTATGAGGTCCACATAGTACTGCTATCAACATATAAGATGGTGACACATGGAAAAAATCTAGTGTGTCCATGTCACCTTTGGTGACATCAACTATCCACGTCACTCTGACATTTCGGGCTTTGGTGGATTCTCCTTCAACACATCAAAAAACCCCTACACCACCAAACTGGTGAATCCACAACAGTACACCATCAAAGTTTCTAGGCTCCTCTTCTTCAAAGCTTTGTTACTTCGAGATTTAGAGGTTTTTGTTTCAATACTCCACCCATCCTTCGAACGATCGAACGTCAAACCTCCAAACTTCAAAACCCTCGGGGGTCAACTTATATTTTTTGTCATCAATCCAATTGGTGACATGTGGCCCCACTATCGGGTGACACATGTCAGGTCACAATAAGTACTAAGTGCCTATTAAAATTACACACAAGGTGACACATGGCATATTTAGGGTAGGTCCATGTCACCCTAAGTGACATCATCATGCCACATCACATCTGACGCTTCAGGACTTCGAAACCTCAGGATTTAGGAGATTTCATTTTTTCACATATTATAACTCTCGAATATTGAACCTCCAAATGATGCACATCACTTCGACGCTCCAGGATTTCAAAGGATTTTGTTGTTGAATACCATGTTCCTCCCAAATTTCGAATTGTCGAATAGTCACCTCCCAGAGCTTCAGGACTTTGGGGCTTCATGACTTCAGAGAATATCATTATTGAACACCACTCAACCCCTGGAATACAAAACTCCTATAAAAAATCCAATCATCGCTTAATCCTCAGACACGTGTCCCTATAAATGGATGGTCCGGATTGGTTCCAGAATTCAGAACTTTGGGGATCTCGGACTTCAAAGCTTCAAGATTCGACAATTTTCTCTATTGTAGTTTTAAAACGGTCGGAGGGGCGAAGTACGGAAGTCCGAAGGACTTCGGTGCTTAACCTTCGTGCACCTCCCCCAGATCCATCGATTGTGAGGGATCTGTCCCTTCCAGAACAAATCCAATAGCTGAAATTTAATTTTCTTGGTTCCAAACCCACAGTTACTGCGATCTCTTTTCTATGTTGATTTTCTTAAACTTCTATACCTCTTAATCTTCTAAAAATGACCAAGGTGTTCTCTTGCACTCAGGGACGCTCTGCAATTTTGAATTTTTTCCCTCTCGACAAAAATTCTCTCTGAGCTTTTTCTTCCATAACCACTTATACGACCCAATTCAGGCTCAACGTCAAAAATCGGGCTCTGATACCAATTTTTAACACCCCCAACCTTTAGCTGGGAAATGTCACTTGAAGTAAATACAAAACAAATTTCTCACTCTGCTTTTGATGAACAAACTATCCATACCCAAGCATAGACCTGTTGGGCTATGGCATACAAAGTTCTTTGTGGAACATCATACATATAACTTAAAAATATAATATGCATTCTATATATACACAATTAATGTGGAAATCACAACATTATTCTAAAAATAGTTTACACAAGAAATAATGTAAATATCGTGACATTTACATAATACACAACATAAATTATCATAGAAATGGTACTTATCTTTTTATGAAATCCACCAATTGTGTGCATACCTTCCACGAACCTCGCAGCCTTAAACCATGTTGCTCTAAGATATCAACAATACTTCACCCCCAAGCTAGGACCAAACTCCACCCAAGGTAAGGGAATCCTAGGCTAGGATGAGACTACGGAAAGTTGCACAATGCAATAGGAAGGATTCCCTCCCAGGAGCCTACTTACGCCCACTGTTCACATACTCTCATTCACCACATGCCTATCCCACCCCGAGAATATACACGTCCATTGTTCCATAAACCATCAGTTTCTCCACTTCCCTTCCAGGGCTGATCTAGGTGGATATCAGTGGCAACCCACCTATTCCACTGGCTTGAAAAACAATTTTCCACCTTGGAAGTTTTTTGATAGTTTTTCGGGTTCCAAACTTTTGGGGTCATTTTGAGGCCCTAAACAACGTTTTTTGGGGATTCAGGGCCCAGGCGATAATTTTTGGAACTAGCTTGGGTTAGTCAAAAATTGTTCTTCTCGGTTAGAGATTTCCAACAGTGTATCGAGTACCCCAAACAGAGATCGTATGCAAAAGTTATGCCCTCGGGAAGTTGACGTATCAACTACCCCCATCGAGGCCCACAAACCTTTTGGATTTTCATCTTCCATTGTTAGGGTTTTGGATTTTACTTATGTTAAAAATGGATTGAAAGACTCATTGTAATAATCATCTTATTGTGAATGTGATTATCCATCACATCTATTCTCAGAGATAAGCTACCACCATTCTAGTGAGTCTTTCACTATGGACTCTACAATCTTTGTAAATTTTCGCTCATTAATAGAAATTGTGTACTATTGTATCTTTGTTTTTATGGTTGGTTCTCTGATATATTTCTGTTATATTATTGGATATCCTAGATATCTATGTATACTTCCTTTTTATATCTCTGCTCTCATTTCATGCCAAAAATAATCTGGATCAGTCCAGGGGGGCGACGAAATATTGGGAAAAATTGCCTTGTAAAATATTGTAATTTCATAGTCAATATAGACCGTTCATTATAAGGTCAGAAGTTATTTTTAGGTTTTTTTCCCTAGAAGGAAATCCTCTCTTATGAGATAATTGTATTGCGACTGTGTATGATTGCAAATATTGTATTCTGAGAGAGGAGATTGTGAGAGAAAGAAGAGGAAGTTATAACATGTGTGTTGTAGGTTGTATCCATTCATTTTGCTGGACAATAAAAAAGGAAGGACCTGGAAATTTCTCTAGTGGACATAGCCCACACTAGGTGAACCATGTATATCTATGTCTCTATTGTATTGTGTATCTTTTGTGTTTTATTTTTTCATTTATTTTTATTTTATTTCTCTGCGATCCTGTTTTTGTAACAGGATACCTATGGTTCTTAGGGAGGAGGTGACTATACTCATCAAACACCACCTTTCCTAAACTTTTTGAATGAGGATACTTCATCTTAGGACCAAAAAATGGACATGCAAATTTACCCTTTGTTTGAATACCTCCAACATCAGATGGATTAATGTCAATTATAAGATGGGATTATTTAAAAAGCATGCATGATATCTTTAAAACATTATATAGTATTAAAGTGAAATGGAATGCTACATAACACAAAAATGTGTTATTCTTGGGGCATCATGAATTGTCGATACAAGTATTCCATGAAATTGAAATTTCTTCTCCCCGATTAGTTTACAGATGTCATACATAGTGATGTCGGCCCATAACTTTAGTATCTCATCAATAAGAGGATCAATATATGCATTCATATAATTAACTTGGTACCTAATTGTTTAAAATTACACATAATTACTACCATGATATGTATATATAACTGGATAAATAAACAAAAGATATTATGCAAAAAACAAAACAAATGAAAACGTTAAATTCAAAAAACTAATGTAAACAAAAACCTGGAACAATTATTGTCAACATTATGTGCTCCCTCTTTGTTGACATCCAAGTAGGAATGTTATTGTTGATAAAAAAAAATAGGACACACTGAGTAAATAGACCTAATCTCTTTAAATGGATTAATACCATCAACTTCCAATGAAACCCTAACATTATGAGGTTCATCCTCGAAATCTGCTCATTTTTCCTCAATGTCCCTAAATGCATAACCATCTACAGGCATTCGAAGAACACCATATCCACTTTTGTTCTGTGCATGGTAATCCATAAATTGTGCTATGCTTTCACACCTAAACAATTGCTACAAACATGGAATTATGGGAATATGACGAGGAACCTTTCGAGGCACCTTTTTTGTTACTTGATCTGCTTGATATCTACTGATAAGACATTGCGATCATCTTATTTTTTACATATATTGTCCATAATATATGATATGATCATTAGGACATGCATCTATAATATGATACTCCATTCAAATTTCTTTCATAATGGCAAGAAAATATCGATATGTGTGAGGTAAAATATTTGACGATGGTAACAAAAATTCACCTAACAATCTACAACATAACAAATAATTACTAGTTAATGTAAAGAATATTAATCTTAAATATTGAATTCTTATTTTACATATTAATTAATACTAGAAAAAATATATAAAAGTCAACATTTATGTATATTAGATGAAACATATTACATACCTTAGTATCTGTGTCATACAAGTGTTTGACAAATGATTCATAACTTTTAATTTCACCACTAACAATGTTGTGGAGAGAATATTTTCCCTTGATCCTTTATAAATTCGTTTATTTTCCTTTTCTAATAGAGGTCCATCATAAATACCATCGCTATCCCCATCCTCATCCGAATGAGCAAACAAATCTTGTATCATTTGATTTGTCCCATCATCTTCTTCCATGGGATCATTAACTTGATTTTCCCCATCATATTCTTCATTAACTTGATTTTCCATGGGATCATTAAATTAGTGTGTATAACAAATATTCAAACAATATATATTTATATTGTTTGAATATATATATATATATATATATATATATATATATATATATATAGCTAATTACCACGTGACGATATGTTAGACCACTGAACACACTGAGAGGGGTTGGGAATCAGTGTAGGGCTTCGTTTACTCCTTTACAACATACCATAGTTAGTAATCATCATTTACTAATTATTCATTACTTTCATTTACAACTTGTTGTAAGTATGAAAACATAACTCAACAACGACCATCATCAATAAACCATCACCAAAAAGAACACAAGAAACTCAAGATGTGTAAATGTGTTGAACCTGCACATAATAGATCTAGATAAACAATAATACACACATTTGCAGAGAGAATTGGAGAAAGAAGAATAAGGAGAGAAAAAAAGAAATAATTATCATTAACCCTTGTGAATAATGAATAATTTACACATGATATACTCTGTATAGCTTAATGAGTGTGCACTGGAGGAGAACCAATGTGCCATAGTGGTGGTCTAGAGTGATATAGACACACACCAACAGTTACGAGAGTGAACTGCCACCTAGTCTAGCCTCTCAAGGAGTTACATGAGTGAACTTCCACCTAGTTGAGTTAACTAGTCAACTAGTCTTTAGTTAACTAACTGAACATAGAGTAGTGAGGAGTTAACTTAGGGAATCAAGGGTAATGCACAAGTCTAGTGATGATACCAAGGAAAGTTCGAATTATCATGGTGATGATCCCAGTGTTGCATTGTGACAAAACCAATGCAACATCTAAACTCAACTCAAGTAGTCAAACTGAAGTGTCAACTGAAAGAGAATATTCTCCAGGTGGAATATTCTCCCCTAAAATATAGGAGACTGGATAATGACTAATTATGACTAATAAATAAGGAAAAAAACTTAGTAAAAAGAAATCCTAGGTGTGTGTGAAGTAACTCCAACACCCCCCCTGAACATCACTATGGTGAAAATAAAGAATGGGTCCCGGCAACGAGGCCATCTTAGGTACCCAAATAGGAAATGAGGCCATGTTAGGTACACAAATAAAAAAGATACACTAAAAAAAGTGAGGAAAGAGGGAAAACGTCATGGGAACCNAGAACTACAGTTGCTAGACAATTGTGTCCTTCACTCCAAGTCGACGCTTATGGAATTTTATAGCATCCATTTTAGTTGTAGTTTCATCAATTCATGCAATAAAACCCAACAGTAAGAGTTTCTAGTGGTGAAAGAATCAATGAAAATATTTTGATGAGATAAAATAGAATATCAGTCAAGCATTAGTTTATGCATTGTCAAATTTGCAAAATCCGTTCAAAGTGGAGAACTTCTACTCAGTGAAGGTCTTGGTGAAGATGTTTGTCGTCCATTCTGTTGAAGGACAAAACTCTAGGTTGATGATCCCCTCGTGTACTAAGTCTCAAATGTAGTTCATGCAGATCTCGATGTGCTTCATCTGTTGCCTCTAAATTGGATCTCTGCAGAACTTTAGAGTGCTCTAGTTGTCACATGAGATGATGATCGGTCGATGAAACTGAATGCCCAACTCAGTGAGAAAATGTTGTAGCCACATAGCCTGAATGGTTATGTTAACTACCCCTCTGTACTCTGCCTCGGCTGAAGATGGAGAAATAGCAACTTACTTCTTGCTCGACCAAAGGATAGGCCCAGAACCAAGACTAAGTGAGTAACCAGATGTGGACTTGTGATCGGTGTTATCTCCAACCCAGTCAGAATCAGTGAAATTGATGAGATATAATGTAGATTTTTATGCATAATGAATCCCAAAGGTGATGGTTCCTTGTACATATCGAAGGATATGCTTTGAAGTTTTCCAATGTAGCTCATGCGACTCCTACATGAACTTGGAAACTACACCAACTGCATATGAGAGGCCTGGTATGGAGTGTGTGAGATACAACAAGCTCCCCACTAGCTATCTATACACTATATTGTCAACCAATGGAGTCTCCCCGCCATCCTCAAGTTTGACTCTTGATAGGAAAGGAGTCAGAGCAGACTTGCATTCTGTCATGTGAAATCTCTCAAGGAGATCTTGTGCATACTTTGCTTGAGACAGTTTGATGCCTGATGTCAGGACTAATCTCGAGTCCAAGGAACAAGTGTAGTGTACCCATGTCTATCATCAAAAACCTATCATGTAGAATCCTCTTGACTACAGCAATCACTGAAGTCGAGCAACCTGTGATTAACAAATTATCAACCTACAAAACTAAGAGTAGAAGTGAATCCGTCGTCCTGAGCATGTAGACATTCGGGTTTGATTTACAATGTACAAAGTTATGTGGCAACAAGTAGGAGTCCATCTTGGCATACCATGCCCTCGGAGCCTGCTTGAGGCCATAAAGGGACTTCTTCAGTTGATGGACCAAAGATGAGTTCTGCATAAATCCTTGGGGATGCTCCATGTAGATCTCCTCAGAGATATCACCATGAAGAAATGCATTCTTCACGTCCATCTGATGAACTTCCCATCCCTTGGCTACCACAATGGAAAGTGCCAATCGTATGGAATCCATCTTTGCTGCTGGAGTGAAGGTCTCATCATAGTTAATACCATGCACCTATTGAAATCCTTTGGTGACAAGCCTGGATTTGTATCTGATAATCTGTCCATACGCTGTGCTCTTGGTCCTGTAGACCCATCTGCATCTGACAATTTTCCTCCCAAAAGGAAGGGGAACCATATCCCAAGTCTAGTTCTCGAGGAGGGAGTTGTACTCTTCCTACATGGCGGATTCCCAAAAGGGATTTCTAGCAGCCTCGCCATAACACTGTGGATCTGAAGACTCAACCGAGAAAACATGCCTGGAGGGAAATGGTTCAGTGGCAGTGAGTGAAACAAGAAGCTCCTCGAAATCAGATTGATTCCTCCTAGTATCAACTGGATCACCAACAATATCCCCTGCATCTTGAAGAGTAGTTTGTTCCCACTTGGGCCTCTGCTCTGGCTTTGCAACTACATTTGGATGCTCTAACTTTGCATCTGATTGTACTAACTCTAAATATAAATCATCTGAGTCCTATGAATCAAAACTCTCATATGAAGAAGAGTCGGCATGTGAATTCTCATCATCTTGGACAAATGGAAGAGTGAAGGTCTCTACATGCTGTTGTTGAGGTACATGCGAGACACTTTCCTCGAATTGGACATTTCTCTCAATGATGATCCGGTCTAAGGAAATATCAATAAGTCTATGTCCCTTCAAACTGTCAGGTTATCCAACAAAAATACACTCAATGCTCTGTGGATCAAGTGGCTTCCTCTTTTCAGAGGGAATCCTGGCCCATGCACGTGAACCAAAAATGTGAAAGTGGGTCACTTCTAGTTTGAGGCTTCTCCAAACCTCATAGGGGGTCTTATCCTTGACATATATATGGGGAGATATTTTTTGGATGTATGTTGAACAATTAAGTGCTTCGGCCCATAGTCTCTATGGTAGAGACTTTGCATGCAACATGCAAGATGCCATCTCCTTTAGAGATCAATTTTATCGCTCAACAATTCTGTTTTGTTGCAGAGTATAGGGAATTGTGTGATGCAACTAAATCGATGCCTCATGGAAAAGATTATGGATATCATGATTTACATACTCTCCTCCATTATCAATTTGGAGGACCTTTATCTTCTTTCCGGACTGTGTCTCAACCGGGGCTTTGAAATCTTTGAGGTGCTGAAAAACCTCAGATTTTTACCTGAGAAAGTAGATCCATGTAAAACGTGAGAAATCATCAACAAAAATGAAAAAAATCCTCTCTTTGTTGATCGATGGATGTGGAAAATGATCCATAAGGTCACTTTGGATCAGATCTAAAGGTGTGGAGGCTCTCTAAGACTTTCCCTTGTCGAATGTCTCTTGTGGGTGTTTCCCGAGAACACATCCCTCACACACTCCCTTGGAGAAATGGATGTCTGGTAGACCATAAACCAATTTGTTCTTGCTAATTTGTTGCATGTATATGAAATTCAAATGTCCAAACCTTTCATGCCATATCCTACTATTTTCATCAGCATGATTAAGTAGTAAAGAAGAATCAAGTTCAATGAATTCAGAAAATGTATACAATTTAGACTGATGATTTACCTCACCAGTAGCAACCCTGGAGTTGGTTTGGATGTCGTATATGTCCATAGAATTTGGTGTGAATATGACTTTCTTTCCAGTGCCAAAATTCTCCATTTGATACATGGAGAGAAGGTTGACAGAAAGTTTGGAAACATGCAACACATTCTCAAAGCTTCCGTTGGTGAGTTCAATCCTACCTTTTTCGGTTACTTCGACAGAAGAGTTGTCCCCCACCAGAATAGGGGGACCTTTGCATGCATACAAAGAATAATATACTAATTTTGAGGCATCATTGTGGTGTTATTCTCCTGAAGCTACGATCCAAGCATCGGGAGAGGAGTTGATGGAAATCAAGGCATGGCTAGAATTTCCTTTCTTGGAATTCAGATCTTCTGGCTTCTTCTTATTGGCACCCTCGGGGATGTGATCTCCAAGGTTGTTTTGCTGAAGTATTTGAGACATCAAATATATATATTTTTTTCATGCATGCGGATTTTGAATGGAATCCTTTGTGACAGTACGTGCATTTCTCCCCTTTTCTTCCCTTTTCCCCTTTCGATCCAGAGGCATCGATGAAGGGTTTTGTGTACCCTTCCTTCTTCGGATGTGCATGAGATTAATGTTTATATTTATATTTATATTTATTATATTTTTGGTTTCCATCTTTCAGAGTGAGTGCATGCACCTTTGGGCCTTTAATTTTTCCCATGTTGATGAGCTTGGTTTACTCTTGTGTCAGGGCTTCGATAAAATCCTCAAGAGAATGATTCTTCCAGGTGGCTCCTGAGGTGAAACTGAAAAAATGGAATGTGGATATGAATACATAGAATTCAATACCAAACTTGGAGAGAATGGTGAGAACCATTTGTTTCTCTTCCTTCTATTTATCAACCCCACAATCTTTGAGTTGCGACAGTAAATCCTTGAATTTTGTAAAGAAATCTTGGATATTGTCAAAGATTTTTGGATCCAATGTGAGCAGCTCCACATCCAGCATGTTTCCCCTCATCTCATCATGTTTTCCAAAGATCCCTTCCAAGGTGTTCCAATATTAATTGGGATTTTACAGGAAGATATGCGAAAAAGGAGAATGTGAGAAATAACATTGCAAATTGTTCTGAGTGCCTCATCCATGTGATTTAAGTACTTGGATTTTTCTATGGATGTTGTTTTTTCTGTATCTGTATTCAAGTTTAACCTATACAACCCTCTGGTTCAGAGATGTATGGATATTTGCTCCTTCCATGCAAAATAGTTTTAAGGTGTAAGAACGAATTCTTTTTGGAAATCCATCTTTCCACTGTCTTTAATCTTTTGTACCTGCAAAAAATTTTGGTGTAGATTTTTCTTAGCAGTATGTCGTCTCTGATACCATGTAAATGTGTTGAACCTACACAAAATAGATCTAGCTAAACAATAATACACACATTTGCAAAGAGAATTGGAGAAAGAAGAAGAAGGAGAGAAAAAAAAGAAAGCATTCTCATTAACCCTTGTGAATAATGAATAATTTACACATGATATACTCTGTATAGCTCAATGAGTGTGCCCTGGAGGAGAACCAATGTGCCATAGTGGTGTTCTAGAGTGATCTAGACACACTCCAACAGTTACGGGTGTGAACTGCCACCTAGTTGAGTTAACTAGTCAACTAGTCTTCAGTTAACTAACTGAACCGAGAGTAGTGAGGAGTTAAATCAGTGAATCAAGGGTAATGTGCCATTTTGGTTATGATACAAATACAAGGTCGAATTAGCATGGTGATGATCCCAATGTTGCATGGTGACAAAACCAATGCATCATCTAAACTCAACTAGTCAAACTGAAGTGTCAATTGAAAGAGAATATTCTCTAGGTAGAATATTCTCCCCTAAAATATAGGAGACTGGATAATGACTAATTATGACTAATAAACAAGGAAAAAACTTAGGAAAAAGAAATCCTATGTGTTTGTGAAGTAAATCCAACAATTTGTATGTACAATTTTATTTTATATTACAGACTACAATCCTTCGAGATTTATCAGTAAAAACTGAATAGAGAAACAACTCCACAAGAGTACCAACTCTCAATGTAAGACTCATCATACAAAACTCAGCACCAACTGAGAAGAGGAATCAATCATCAATAGATACCAATTTGTCAACAGGTATGTGAACTATCAGTAGTGCAACACACATATGTACGTGCCCTATCAATAGTGCAGACCGTGTATGTACACTACTTATTTGTACTGCATCCTGAGTATTCCTTCTCAAGAACTAGGGTTTTCTCTCTCCATGAAAACTCAAATCCTTTGTGGCCTCTGTCACATCCACTTATGCCTTTCACTGTCCAATCTATACCATAACCAATCACAAAACATCTATGTTGTCCAACAACATATGCATGCTCCTCAACCATAAATCATACAATATGAATGTCCCTCAACCATGTATAAGTAACCAAAATATGTATACTATGGAAACCATATCAGTGATGTAACATAAGATTGCTTCTCACTCAGCCAACTAGCCAAATTAAACCATATCACAACAACCATATCGAGAATTCATTAGGCATTCATCATACCATAAGAAAAAGTATCCATTAAAACAACCTTGTAACCATACCAAAACTTCTATGGTAGATCTGAGCCCATAGAATGTTGATCTGGAAAATTTTTCAGACTTTAGGAGCCTAGCACAAGCACTTCACTTAAGTCTTCCATGTCTTTCCTAACTACACGTGTCCTTTCCTCCTTCATCATGCGTATGTGCACACCCTAGATCATCGTAGCCCACATATGTACACACCCTGGATCACTGCAGCCCATGTACACATTCAAAAACTAGGATTTATGAACCTCTGAAAAAATCATTGTCAAGATCTCATATTTATGAAACTTCTGATGCGACCATGAGTACCTGCAAGAAATATTTCACCAAAATAGATCTTCCATATGCTCAAGAAATACTCCCTCATAAGAGACCTTTGCTCTCTTATTTATATTTCTCCAAGTGACTTCCTCATCTAACCAACTCTAACCAACTTCCTTCTTTTAGGGGTAACCCACTTCTAACCACTTGTCCACTTCTAACTCACTTTGCTACAAATAGTAAATTATCCATTTCTAGTTGCAACTAAATTATTTTTAATTGTTTTCTTGTTTCAACCACTTAACCCATGACTAACCACCTTGACTATTAAACTTTCTTCTAGGATCTTCTAGAATAATTTGACTTATTTGACATTATAGGGGCTTCTAGACAACACATGAGGGCTATCCAACTTCACAAGTCCATAACTCTCTACTTGTGAGGAGTTATGTGACGTTCCACATATCATAGGAAATGGCATGAAAATCACTATCCATCTAGGATAGTTTTAATGAAAAATCTATTGATATTCATTACATTATTCCACAATCAAACTTCGGTTCGCTAACCACACTGCTAGAATGGCTCAACCACTTAGCCATTTTGACTTCGCAAAGCATCTTCCCGTAAGGGATTTCACCATAAGGGGACCACTTTGGAGTTAATCCATTTGGTACTTCTTATTAACCATGACAAGACAATAATGAGTCACCTTTACATCAATCCAACTAGAATAACCCATGACAACACATCACTATGGCATTTCATGACATTATCCCTTTGTCATCCATTCTATGCATGACCACATGATCCAATGATCAATACGTTAATTAATCAATCCATCTATGCATCAAATATCAATGAAAACATAATACATCAATGATACTATGAGAAGACATTGTCCCTTTGACATCAATCCTTTGACATCGATGACAACATGATGCAACAATCTCCCCCTTTTTCATTGATGGCAACACTAACATTGATGTCAACACCAATTATTGATGGAAACATGTAGACATGGAAATGATCTTCATCAATAGTCATCTCAATCACATCAATGTGGCTATCTTTCCCACTTTGACATCAATGGAAAATGATAGTTTTCTCCTTGAGGCTGCTCCCCCTACCTGAACTCTCCTTGGGGTTGCTCCCCCTATCTGGATGCCTTAGGTCTGCTCCCTTGTCTATTTCTCCATCATTTGAACAATCTCTCCCCCTTTGGATAATGTATATCACTTTGATGCAATGTTTATGGCATGGCATCTTTCCTCCTAGAATCATGTTGTTGCAACCAATCATGGGAAGAAGAATAACTCCCCATGTGGGTATGTCTCCCCCTATAGTCTCTGCAAGATGAAAAAATGCTACTACTATAATCTTCTTATGCTGGAAATGTTAATGCTCAACTGGAACATAGATCAACTACTCAAGAATGACATGATATTTTATGACAATCCTTGGACCTTTTCATGCACAAATCATCCAAAATCATACCATACCATACATTAAGTGTATGCCAATCATACATACTATCTCATGCTTCAATCATGATGTAAAAAATATGTCAAAAATTGTAACATTCCAGTTCTAACCCTTAGGCTGGTGAGCCGCTAAAGTTGAAAAGGGGCCAGAGTACCTAGGAAATGTAACACTTCCTATACATTAATAAAATACATCGTTGGCTATAAGACCAACAAGGAAAAAAGAGATAGGGGGCTATGATTCCACGAGAGAGGGGGCTTGAGGGGCTCAGTCTTGTTATTATTATTTTTTTTACCCATAATTGATTTTATGGAGAAGAGGGGGTTACATGAGATTCTTGGGAGGGAGGTCATGTGGCTCTTGTCTTCATGTAATTAGTTAAACATCCCTTGGGGGCTATTTTGGGGTCGTTCTTCCCTTGGTTCATCCTCTTCTCACTGGTTCACTTGTTCTTCTTCCTCTTCACTCACTACTTCTAGTTCGTGTGCTCTTGGGATGATCATGGAAACAAATGGCAGAAAGAGGAGAGCCATCATTGAATGGATGTAATGATTTTGATCATTCCAGGAGGGAATGGATGCTTGTGTGCATGAACTTGATGGAAGTTCATATGGAACTATCCATAGCTAAGAGTCCTTGGAATTTCTAATCGGGAGATTTCCTCACTAATAGCACTGGAGCCCCGGAGAGAAATGGAACAACCTCATGGACTGCATGGCAGAGAAAGGTGTTCATTTCTTGGGGTTATGCAGGCTGAGGGGGAAAGAGAGATGAAAATTAGGATTGTTGTGAGGTTTGGAAACATGAGAGCTACTTAGCCAACTACTAAGTATTTAGACTTGGCCTATGTAGAGTCCTAACTCAATTAAATCCAAAATTTTTCATACAATTAAACATATAATTCCTTTCTCATTGCATACGTAATTCATTGACCATCATATAAGCATAAATATTCAACAGAAATTAAAATTTATTCATAGCATAAGAATTACTTAACAAAATAAAATAAATTACCTCTTTCTGATGCTAACCCCGATCTCTATTGGCCCAATGCTGAAGTTGAAACTGTTCCAAACACTAACCAAAACCGAGTTTTGCTCTCTGCCAGCTAGGAGCAGCCTATCTGGCTCCCTATCTCCAGGATACCGTAAGGATATCCTTTCCCCCATGCCCAAAACCCCCAGCAACCCAGTGACCGTGCTTCTGATTCACCAAAAACCACCAAAAATCAAACTCTTCCCACTAGAAAAATATCCCACAACCCAAAATCATAGACCAATCTATCCCCATAATTTTTCCCCCAAAATAATCAATCTCCCCCGTAAGACTCCTCGCCATCATATCCCCCTTCACTGACTCTTCTCCCCCTTCATTAATTTTCTTATCTCCCCCTTTATTATCTTATCCCCTTCATTAATATCTTATCTCTATATTTAATGTTTCTTCCCCCCCGTATACGTAAGTCTTTAATAAATTAAATTATTAACCCCTTTAATTCTTTACTCAAATAATTAATGAGTCAATTAATAATTAATTAATCATTGACAGATATGAACAAGTAATTAATAATAATTGATTAGTTAATATTATTAAGAAATAATTATTTTTTAACTAACATATTAGGACAGTCAGATTATCAAATTAATTATAATTAATAATCCCTATACATCTATTTGAGCAGGGTTGTTACATACACCCACCCTTCAGGAAACTTTGTCCCGAAGTTCAGGTATCTCATGGTACAAAGGAAAAGAAACATGGTTCACACATTCATAACAATTAACCGACATTATTAGTAAGTAATTAAAGAAAAATCATACATACTAGTGTACATGTACAAGAAATGCATGTGTAGCTCGTACATACAAATCTAGTGCATGTACTAATAATCAATAACTATCACCCTTTAGTAATTTATTTATGCATACAATCTAATCAACAAGACTAGTCTTTTATAACAGACAATAAACCAATCAAATGTTTGAGAAATCCTTTAATTACAATTATCCGGTTCAACAATTTTATTTAGACAACTGTGGTTTAGTTACATAATTATGAATATTCATATATACACACTCTCTTTTTAGAAGGGAAAATATTTAAATTTCACCATCAGACAAATCTCCATACTTTCTCAACTATTTCTACTCATCCTTCCTCCCTAACCTACTTCCATCTCCATTCCTATCCTTCCTCTGCTGGACTATCTTGGAGAATCAACTATATTGACCTAATTCCAAATAGAACTCGTAAGAGGAAGTGTCACTATCTTGACCAAGCTTCCCCAGAAGGCAACTGATAGTCATCATCACATGTCTTGGGGAGCGTGAACTAACACCATCCTCCCATGACTTCAGATTTCGAAGGATACACGGTGGGAAATGCCTCCACCCCTCCTAATCATAACTAGATTCCACACCCTACAATGGAATATACAGTGGCACTGTGTTGCTGGGAGTTTTGTCATCGTTTATTCAGTTTTGGGTAGTCTCATCACCTGAAATCCTGCACTGGTCCACATATCATAGCAATGCATCCAAACCAATATAATTTCACATACAAATATTTGTACCATAATGTTTCTTAGCTAGTGGTCATGATATCCACTTTCATCATCATTATTCCCTGGCTATTTCATAGCCCATAACCTCCAAATTAGTCTATAACACAAACTCATACATTTCTACGCATTATCATCATGTAATTGCATGTAATCATCATTTCAATTCGGTATCCATGTACCAACAACTTAACATCAAAGTTTTCAAGTTAGAAATAGATCTCATAATATCCCATAATTCAATTTCAACACCCATTCATAAGATGATCATTTACCAAAATAGATTGCATCATATCCAACATCATTCTAATAGGATTTAAACATTCATAAAATTCACATTCTCACAATATGTCGCATCATATACATCATCATCAATAACATTTAAACATTCGTAAAATTTACATTCACATAGTAGATCGCATTACATACATCATCATCAATAACATTTAAAAATTCATAAAACTTCATACATTTTAAAGTTTAAGTGTATCATTTAATAGTTCCACTGTGAATAGAAAATAATATAAGTAGGCCTCAGGTAATCCAGGTTGTCTAATTCAAAAGGTGGTGTTACATACACCCAACCTTCAAGAAACATATTCTCGAGGTGGTCAAAAGAGTGAGGGATAGTCTCGTCGTAGTGTCTCGGCATCTTCCCAAGTAGCAGATCCTGGACTATACTTGCCCCACTGGACCTTTACTTGGTCTACTAGACGGTTCCTGAGCTGTCGGACTCTACGGTCCAATATGTGTAATGGTTCTACTGTGAGAGTTCCCACGTCCGATACCTGCAATTCCGTCCAATTTAGTTTATGTGATTCATCAACAACATAATGACGTAAAACAGATACATGAAATACATTATGAGTTTTATGGAAGTGGGGTGGCAATACGAGATGATAGGAAATGGGTCCAATTTTCTCTTGGATTCTGAACGGTCCTATAAATCGAGGTGACAACTTTGTCCCCTTCTTGAACCGTATGGTACTCTTATTAGGCCTGATATGAATGAAAACCTGGTCTCCCACTTCATAACTTCGGTCGGTCCTGTGTGCATCCGCATAACTTTTCTGCTTATCATGTGCTTCCTTTAGTCTCTGCCTAATCTGAATCACCTATTCCTTCATCTCTTGAATCAATTCTGACCCAACTGTTACTCGGTCTTCTAGTCTATCCCAACTCAACGGCATTCTGCATGGCCTTCCATACAAAGCTTCATAGGCTGGCATTCCGATGGAGCTATGAAAACTGTTATTATAGGAAAACTTTACCAAAGGTAGGTACTTCTCCCACAGGGTTTGATTATCCATGACATACATCTTGAGCATGTCTTCCATGACTTGATTTACTCTCTCAGTTTTCTCATCTATTTCAGGATGATAAGCTGTGCTTAAGTTCAACTGAGTCCCCAATGTTGACTGCAAACTTGTCCAAAACCTAGAAGTGAATCAGGAGTCCCTATCTGAAATGATCTTCTTAGGTATCCCATGCAAATGGATAACCTCGCTTACAAACACATGTGCCACATCAGTGACATCGTAAGTGTCTCTAACCAGAATAAAATGAGCACTCTTGGTTAACTTATCCACTATCACAAGAATGGCATTGTGTCTATGAGATGTGAGAGGCAACCCCACAACAAAATCCATAGAAATGACTTCCCACTTGGACATAGGAACATCATGTGGTTGTAGGAGGCATGTTGGGTGATGGTGGTCGACTTTCACTTGTTGACACTCTAAGCACTTGGCGATGAAATGAACTACATCACGCTTCATGCCTACCCAAAAGAAGAGCTTCCTCATGTCTGTGTACATCTTCTTCACACCTGGATGCGCACAATAAAGTTCTCTATGGGCTTCCTTCAGTATGATGCTTCAAATATTCCCATTTTTAGTGATGTACATCCTTCCTCGATATCTCAATAGTCCGTCTGCTTCCAGAATACATCCTTCATACTTTGGATCTAACTGCCTCCCACTCTGGAGGTTTGAAGTAACCTTTAAATACCAACTATCTCCTTGGAGTTGTGTCAACACATGTTCCCTCAGATTGACTTTTAAGGGTATCAAGGAGAAGACACGTGGTCTCCTACTCAAGGCATCTGCGACCACATTTTCCTTCCCCTTGATGTACGAAATACCAAAATCATACTCACTCATAAACTCACTCCATCACCTTTTCCTGGCATTCAGATCTCTTTGAGTGAAGAGATGTTTTAAACTTTGATGGTCCGTTTTGAGCTCAAAGTTTCGCCCCACAAGATAGTGCCTCCAAAGTTTCAGA
>ML779196.1:778164-811186 GCA_009831015.1 Picea engelmannii
CCGTGCAGACTGTGAAGTCCTTTTCCATATCTGGCACTCGTAGAATTGGCGCACTAGTTAGTAACCTCTTAAGCTCAATGAATGCACTATCACATTCTTCTGTCCATTCATACCTGACCCCCTTGCGCTGCAAAGTGGTGATGGGTTTCACTATTTTGGAGAATCCCTCCACAAATATCCGATAATAACCTACTAGCCCCATGAAGCTTCTCACCTCATGGGCATTCTTCGGTACTGGCCACTCCATAATGGCCTATACCTTTTTTGGGTCCATAGAGATTCCTTCAACGGAAATGATATGACCTAAATAGTGAATCTCTTTCTGGAAGAAGGAACACTTCGACAACTTCCCATACAATTTGTTCTCTCTAAGGCAGGAAAACACTTACTCGTAATTGTTCCTCATGTTCTCTTTCATTCTTGGAATAGATGAGGATGTCATCTAGAAAGACTTGTACAAAACGGTCTAAGTACTTCTGGAATATGTAGTTCATGAGGCTCATGAATAGTGCTGGCGCATTGGTCAATCCGAAAGGTACTACGACAAACTCGTAATGTCCAAACCGAGTTTGAAAGGCGGTTTTTGGGATGTCGCCTTGCTTAATCCTTAACTGATGATACCCTGATCGCAAATCAATCTTTGAGAATACCGCTACTCCTTTCATCTGATCAAAGAGGTCATATATTCATGGCATTGGGTACCTATTTTTCACTGTAGCACGGTTCAGGTCCCTGTATTCTATACACAGTCGTAAGGATCCATCCTTCTTCTTTACAAAAATTACTGGTGCACCCCAAGGTGAGACACTGGGCCTTATTAGCCCTAAGTCTAGTAACTCTTTCAATTGCATTTGCAATTCACAAAGTTCCAGCGCTGTCATCCGATACGGAGTCTTGGAAATTGGTTTTGCACCAGGTTTTAGCTCAATAGTAAAATCAATCTCCCTCTCAGGAGGTAACCTTGGTAACTCGTTCGGAAAAACATCCTTAAATTCTGACAATACCGGGCACTGATCCAATGAGGGTCCCTTCCTTTTGTTCACTGCTTCCACTACATATAGTCGACACCCTTGTCTCAAACATTGCTTAGCCTTCATAGTTGAGATAAAGCATAATGACACTTTTCTCCATACACCCTGGATCTCTACTGGCCTTCCTTCGTCGTCTACACAGAGCACCCTTTTTGCGAAACAATCTACCAAAGCTCAATGAGCTACTAACCAATCCATTCCTATGATTAGGTCATATGCCCTGAGAGCAGTGAGGTATACCTTCAACCTGGTAGTACACACTCCTAGGTCTACTATACAATTATCAACACTAGGTCCTACTGCTTGTTTTTCCCCCGAAGCCATCTCGATTTGTTTAAAGTCATCATGCTCGTAGGCTGCCAACCCACTCTTTTCTAATGCAGATGGTGAAATGAAACTATCTGTCGCACCCGAATCAAATAAAATCTTAACATTGATATGATTTAGCGTACCTGATGAATCTACCACTGTGGATTGATGCTCGGCCTGGAAATTATTAACAACTGCGTAAATCTGGTGGCTGTTACTTGCTCTTCCCATTGGGGCCTTTCCTTCTCTATGCATGAATCCTGATTGTAACTCTGGGCAGTCACACTGGTAATGGGGTCCTCCAGATCCCCAACAGGTAACACGGGATTGAATCTGCGCACTGTTATGTGATTGTCTATGAAATGAGTTCCTTCCCTTGGAACCCCTACCCCTACTAGTTGTTCCCTGAGATGGTCGTGGACCTGTCTGCATCATTGGCGATGAACAAGATGTTGCATTCGCTGCCATTGAAATCCCTACGACTACTGTCCTTGGCACGACTCTGTTACCACATGGAGGTGGCCTTGAGCCCCCTCCCCTCAGAAATGTTCTAGGGACCTTCCCCACGAATCCAAGACAATGTGGAAAGGAAGGTCTTGTACCTCCAGTTAAGTTCATGTGTTCCTCCGCATAACACACATTTTCCACAGCTTCTGCTACTGAAGACAGTTTCCACATCCGCACTATAGATCTTATCTTAGAGTTCAATCCAAAGACGAAGTGCTCTGCCTGTCATTGGTCATTATCCATATACGAAACATATTTGACCAATTCCATAAATCTGATCTCATATTCTTCTACAGTTTTGTTTCCCTGTACTAAGGCATGAAACGTCCCTACCTGTTGTTCCTCGTAGTACGCTGGCAGATATTTCCTTCAGAACCTCTCCTTGAAAAGTTCCCAAGATACTGTGTCTGGGGTAAGATGCATTTGTCTTTACAGGTTGCCCCACTAGTTCAAGGCACTGTCCCTTAACTGAAAATTTGTGATCTTCACCTTTGAGTTGGACGCATAGTCCCTTAAGGAAAAACACCTTGTCATGCCTTCCAACCATGCTTCCGCGCGTTCACTAGCGTGACCCCAGACAAACTCTAGAAGTTTGATCTTCTGCAATTCTCAAGTGATGTCTTTGGGTGGAGGTCCTCCCCCTAAATCCCTTGATGCTTCTGGATTACCCATTCCAGATGGTGGGGGTGCCACCTCGATCCCTGCTAGTTGTCGCCTCTTTAAAGTTTCGTTTATGGGCTCCAACGAGCGCAGTATGAGAGCTAGTTCGGGCGATGGTGGTGGCGGCGCTAGCAGTGTTTCTGGTGCCTGCGAAAATTCTCCCCTGCCTCAGTTCCCTCGAGTCCTAACCATCCTGTATGATTTAACCTGCATCAACCAAAGTTGTCAGGGTGAGTTCAAGGACATTTCAAATTGGCGCTACTTAAACTAGAAACAGGGTTAGGCGTAAGTTTTTCTTTACTTGTCTGTAAACAAACATTACTCTCTTTAAGGGATTGGTTGGGTTAGGATTAAGTGTCTAAGCTTGATTTCTTCACCTAATAAAACTATTGACTCCCTTGCCTGGTAGCTATGTTAGCCTTGCGCCATACTCGCCAATTCCTCTAGCTTACCTTTCTAGTGTGTATGCCACCTCCTTCCGCTTGTCCTAGTCTAAGTCCTTATACTTTGCATTTACAACTAAATAAGGTGACTTCCAACCTAATGTCGATGAAATGAGTCTAAGGTTATCCTTCGATGCTTGCCTCGTGAGATTTCCTTGGCACATTGTACATATGCGTTGAATTGTGTGTCTCGGTGGCTGCAGGTGCGAGTCTTGAGGATTGTAGAGTGGCTTCCGGCATTGGAACTTAGCGCTTGTGCATTGTGGTTATGTAATGTTTCCTAACTTGTGGTCGTATGATGTAGTGAGCCTGAGGCTATGCATTGAAACTTGGTGCTTGGCTTGACTGGTGGAATGGAATGGAATGGAGGGACTTGGCACTTGGTTCGGTGGTTGATGGCACGAAACTCAGTGTTTGGTTAACCTGGATAATTGGAGACTATACTTCGGGATAGTACTTTGTTACCATTAATCTATTATATGAATTTATTTGTAAAGACTCATGTATGGCGCGTTGGTGTTTGGTTGTTTCTTAAGGCTTGGGCGGTGGGTGATCGTGGGTTCAAAACCCATAGACTCCAAAACATTTCAAAATTTATTGCATAGTGCATTGGTATGGAGGGATTTGGTAAGGCTTATGGAGGTTGCGGTTTCAACCCCCATTGACTCCAAAACATTTCAATTTTTTTTTTTTTAACTTTGTTTATTAATATATTATTATTTTTTATTTATAAAACAATAAATAAATTTAAACAACAAAAAGAAATTTAAAAACAATAAATTTTTTTTTTCTATTTATAAAACAATAATGAATATAAACATATATAAATTTGTCCCGTGCCTATTTATAAAACAATAATAAATTTAAACACATATAAATTTAAACAAATAATTTAAAATCAATTTTTTTTTTTAAATAACAAAGGGTAGGCACACATGAAGCCCACGTGCCCCGCCCTCATTCCTCCAATGCCTCCTGACTTAAACCTAACCCTACACGCCGTAACACTAATTCCTCTTTTCCTCTTCGTTTCTTCTTGAGAGGTCTCTAGTTACCCGGTCGGCCGCCATGGCTTTCTGTCATGGCTTCTCCTCCTCGTTTGTCAGGCGTTTGGTTTCTGGCAATGGTCGCTGGCTTGTATTATGTGTGTTCCAGGGTTTTTTTTGTTTTTTTTTGTTTATTAATAACCCCCTCTTTTTTTTTGCAGTGCGCGCTTGGTTGATGGGCTTTGTGTAAGGTGGTGGCGCTTGGGCGTTTGGCTTGTATTGCACAAGTTCTGAAAACAAGAATGTGAATGCATTCAGACTAACTTTCTTCTTGCCCTTGCCAAGGGACTTCTCCAGTGCATTGGCATACCTCTTTGTTCTCCCAACTCCAATCATGCCCCTCCTCTCCTTCCGTTTTATGTTGGGGCCCCATTTCTAGTCCTCTTGAGCGTTCCATTTCTGTTTCAGTTTTTCCATGAAATCCCGCCGACCGCCATTAAAACAATCACCATCAGATCCTATCTGAATATGACAACATTGTAAGCCCTCATTCAATAAATCCCAAATCCCTCCCGCTTTCACGTGTCTTTCAGCATATAAACCCGGAGAACATTGGCCAACATATGCACAGTGCATTTTCAACATATAACTCTAGATCGGCCAACAGGGAAGTCTTTATACCTATGGGCGGGAGTTCCCTTTATTACATTTGCGTAGTGCACTTATTCTCAACTCGTGGCTCTTTCCTTCAGGTTTGGTTTGGTGCTTGTGCACTAACCTTGTGGGTTCCTCCCTTGCAGGTTTGGACTTTGGGCGTTGAGCTTTGATATGCATTGTATTGAAACGTGACTTGTAGATTTGGGGTGCTCAGATATGCATTCGAGCTTGGCACCAGCGCTTGGTCTTGACTGAATTTTGTTTGCTGTTGCAGGTTCGATGGATTTGGAGAAGGAGCTAAGCCTTTGCAAGTGCTAATAATGCGAAGGTCGCAGGTTCGAAACCTGCATAGTCTCCAAAGGAAGTCTCTCATCCAGTTGTAGTGCACCATTGTATGCTCCTTCTTCGTGGTGCTTGGTCTCGTCTTGGGTGCTTTGTGTGTTGGGATTTGATGTTGGTGCTATGTGTTTTATTGGAGATTGGATCTCAGCCAATATATATATATATATATATATATATATATATATATATATATATATATATTTATTTATTTCAGCGCGGGGTTCCTACCCTCTGTCCAGTCCATGAAATCATGATCTGGGTTTGTCTTAACTTCTAGATTTTTGCACTCATTCATGTATTTAGTGGCCCAACTGGTGCTCTACTTGATGTTGAGATGGAATGTAGGTGTTCTGTTGAGTACTTTTATTTTTTATTTTTCATCTCCTTTATGGTTTGGATTGAGGCAGAGTTGTTGTAGTATGGAGATAGCATCTGGTGGTTGCTCAAGTTGTGCTGCTCATTACTTGGCAGAGATATGGAAATTGTTCTTTTGATACATGAATTATAGACAATTTCAAAGTTGACTGCTTAATTCCGGGGCAATTGGATCTTGTGAAAATGTTACACTCTAGGAGTATGTTGCTTCCACCGATCTCCATTAACAGCGACCCTATTGGAAAATGTTTTCGTTGTATAGCTTGCATCGTAGTCCTTTAATGGAGTTGTTTGGGTTCATGATTGGGGTTGGTAGCAACTATCTTTATGTCTGAAATGTGTATTTTTTTTTTTTTTTGAATTTGAGTTTTCCAACTGTAACAATCTGATTGTAAAATGAATTAACATGTTGTTTCATCTCTCTCTTTTTTTTTGACTGTAAAAAAAATCAACGTTTTGCTTAAACTGTTTGCATGATCTTAGCAAAAAAAAAATCAATTGTTTTCATGATCTTAGCTTAAACTGTTTCTAATCAAAAAATGCAACGCAAGCACACACATTTGAATTCTTTCAGTGGCAATGGAGAGATCAAAATCTATTGTTCAATTTGGAGCAGCTAGTTTTCTTAGAAGTTTAAATTCAATTTCTTTGGAACTATAGGAGTAATGAAAATGATTCTAAATATTGGAGATAATATTATGTTGGGGAGAGTATTTTGTATAATTAATGGTTGTTAGAATCATCTCCAAGTCTTTCTTATATTGTTCACTTGCGTAAAACTTTGTAGATTCAAGAGCGAGGATGTGTTGATAAAAAAAATTTGAAGGCTTTATCTAATCTATATTAGCTTGCTATATCGTCTGCAATGATATTGTGAAGTTTAACAGGGTGGTCAAAGAACAGGAAAGGCCTATTCCATTTCAACGACAAGGATGCTTAGCGATAAGACCAATAAGAGTCTCGTCCATTTCTTTCATCGTGTTCTTTTCTGATCTGTAACAATTTTTTTTTTTGAAAGTGTTTTGTAATTTGTATTTTGTATTTTAATCTATGAAGTTTTTAGGTAAGGGCTCTGAAAACATCACCCTGAGGAATTTATGTTATAAATGTAATTTGATTAACCTTAGAATCAAGGAGTTATTTGCAAATGATGCAATGCATAGTTCAGCTGAAAAGGCTTGTTTATATATAGATCTGTGTAACTAAAAAAAATGTTTTTGGCTTGCAGACTAGGTGGAGCTGGAGTTGGAGTTGGAGTTTGGAGCTTGGCCCTCAGGCCCAAATTTACATTTATTGTTATATACATATTTCCATATATAGATTATTTAGGGATTCTCTATAACTAAATAGAAGTGTTTAAATTTCTGGGTGGGGTTTGTTTAAATTTCTCGGTGGGTGGGTAGGCCCTTGGCTCTAGATTTTGAACCAGGGTTTTGATACCATGTGTAGAGTCCTAACTCAATTAAATCCAAATTTTTTCATACAATTAAACATATAATTCCTTTCTCATTGCATACGTAATTCATTGACAATCATATAAGCATAAATATTCAGCAGAAATTAAAATTTATCCACAACATAAGAATTACTTAACAGAATAAAATAAATTACCTCTTCTTGATGCTAACCTTGATCTCTATTGGTCCAATGCTGAAGTTGAAATTGTGCCAAACACTGCCCAAAACCGATTTTTCCTCCCTGCTAGATAGGAGCAGCCTGTCCGGCTCCCTAGCTCTAGGATACCGTAATGATATCCTGGCCCCTGTGCCCAAAACCCCCAGCAACCCGGTGCCCCCTACTTCTGATTCACCAAAAACCACCAAAAATCAAACTCTTCCCACTAGAAAAATATCCCACAAGCCAAAATCACAGACCAATCTATCCCCGTAATTCTTCCCCCAAAATAATCAATCTCCCCCGTAAGACTCCTCCCTGTCATATCCCCCTTCACCGACTCTTCTCCCCCTTCATTAATATCTTATCCCTATATTTAATATCTTATCCCTATATTTAATGTTCCCCCCCGTATACGTAAGTCTTTAATAAATTAAATGATTAACCCCTTTAATTCTTTACTCAAATAATTAATGAGTCAATTAATAATTAATTAATCATTGACAGATATGAACAAGTAATTAATAATAATTAATTAGTCAATATTATTAAGAAATAATTATTGTTTAACTAACATATTAGGATAGTCAGATTATCAAATTAATTATAATTTCGACATCAAATTCAATCAATTTTGCTATCCACTTACTCCTTTTTCCATCTATGTCGGGTTGTATCAGCACATCTTTAACTGAACTGGAGGGAACAAAAGCTATTACCTTTGCCTGAAGGATGTAAACTCTGAAGGCTTTCAATGACTTGATAAGTGCATATGCTTGTTTCTCCAGAAATTCATACTTTACCTCTGCATCCCTCAAGACCTTACTGAAGAAGGCAACCGGCTGCTCCTGATCATCAACATTTTTCTGCAAGAGTACTGCTGCGATTGTATCACTTGAAGCAAATGAAAAAATGTAAAATACCCTGGAGAAACTGGGGCTGACCAAAACAGGGGTTGTTGTGATGGCTCCCTTGATGGCATTGAATGAGTGTCTTGCTTCTTCATTCCATTTTACCTTGGAGTCTTTTCTCAACATAGAAGTAATATGCTTTGTGAGTTCTGCAAAATTTACTATAAACCTTCTGATAAAGTTTATGGTCCCAAGGAAAGACTGAATGTCCTTCTTTGATCTAGGAAGAGACGGATTCTTAATTGCTTCTACCCTCTTTGGGTCAATTTTTACCCCATCAGCTGAAACAATATGCCCAAGTAATTTCCCTTCCTTAAGTGCAAAATTTGATTTTTTTAGATTAAGAGAAATGCCATACCTCCGACATTTTAGAAATGTCCTTTTTAAGTGTTGCAAATGAAGTTCATGGCTGCTTGAGAAAACACTGATATCATCGAGATATATCAGGACAAATTTATCTTTCTCTCCAACGAAAGCAATGTCCATTGCCCTTTGGAATGTCGCTCTTGCATTCATCAATCCAAAGGGCATCTTCTCGTACATAAACGTACCCCATGGAGTGGTAAAAGAAGTCTTTTCTTTATCGTCCGGATGGACAACAATCTGGTTGTATCCGGAAAACCCATCAATGAAAGACATCACCTTTGATCCTGACACCTTCTGCAGAATATGCTCCATTTTGGGCAGAGGGTAGTTATCCTTCCTAGAGCACTTATTCAAATTTTTGAAGTCGACGCAGAGTCTGATCTCCCCATTTTTCTTCCTGATCAGTACGAGATTCGCAATCCATTCTGAATATCTAAGGGAAATGATGATGCAGTCATCCAATAGTTTTTTAATTTCCCTTTCCATTGTAGGAAACAACAAAGGATTGAAGGATCTAAGCTTCTGCCTAAATGGTTTGGTGTCTTTATTCAAGGGAATCTTATGTTGAATTACCTCTGTGTCAAAAGTCTTCAAGTCATCATATTTCCAAGCAAAAATGTCAACAAACTCCTTTAGCAATTCACCATAATCAACCCTTTGTTTTTCAGTCAAATGTGAGGCTAAGTTGACATACTTGGGATCTTGTTCGCTATTTACATTGTACTGCAAAACTTCTGAATCTTTTTCTCCACTCTCCAATTTGACAGCCACATCATTGTTATCGAACAACCTTTCCAACGGGACCAAACCTTTAGGAATTTTGTTGGTGGACAGCTGGACGATTTCATGCACTGCGATTTTGCTTCTGAATTCTGGCTTCTGAATTTCATTGTCATGTTCATTCTCCTGATCGATCTGCAGATCTGGAAACTCATCTATCACTGCAGGAAATCTAGTGAGTTCAGCATCGTCTTCGAAAACCTTCCAAAATTTTACATTGTCAGGGAGAGAGGGCCTATATTTAACTTGAATTTCGTAAGTTAATTTATGGGGCAGAGGGGGTATGAATGCACAAGAATACACAGCTAATGAATCATCCAATTCATTCATTTCTCTAGGCACATATGAAATTTTAAAATCTGCAAAATCGTGAATTGCCTTCAACACTTCATCTCTGTATGCTTTCAGCCTGACATGCTTCGCTTGAAAGGACTTATTCACTTGCTGAATAATCAAATCTGCATCTCCAAACACCTGCAATTTTTTAATTTTCCTTTCTTTGGCTGCATTAAGCCCCAAAAGTAGTGCCTCATACTCAGCAATATTATTAGTCACCTTAAAATCTAGTTTAAAGGACAAATGAGAAGTTTTCTTAGAAGGGGAAATCAATACCACTCCTGCTCCAGCTGACTCCTTAGTGCAAGCACCGTCAAAGAACATGTTCCAAAGGTCATCTTCTATAGTTTCTGTGGGCTGAATTGTGGTTTGAACTGTGGGCTTTCTGAGCAGCAATGTATCAGGCAGTGAATCATCAATTTGCAAAATACAAGATCCCATACCTGTGTCAACCGAATAGATAGGATGATTGGATGGATTTTTCTCATCACTGATTACATATGCCAACTGAGATTCCATGTATAGCCTTCTGTTCACCCCTCCAAAAATAGGGATAGTAGCGTAGGAGAGATCCATTTGAAGAGTGCCACCTAGTCTCTTCATCCACGATCTTGATAGTAGACATCCAAATTTAGGAGGTATGTCGGCCACCACTATATCCATCACCATAGTCTTCATGGATGCTTGGGTTAAGGTTATATCCAAATCCTTAATCATCCCAAGATATTTGACTTTTCGAGAATCAAAAGAGAAAAGGTCATGATAAGACTTAGTGATCTCCAGCCCAAGCTCATCCATGACCACCTTTGGCATCAAATTGTGTGAAGCACCGGAGTCCAACAAACAGTTATGCAGTGTTTTCTCATGAATATTTAGAGAGATGTAAAAGGGAGGACAACTTTCATCTCTGTATTTTATCATTTGGCCCAGTGTGATGGTTGGCTTATCATCATATATGTTGAGGATATCAACAGAAAGGGATACAGATTGGGGATCTAGAGTTTTTAGGATATCCCTTTTGAACATTTTGTTTTTCATCAGCTCGACTAGAGGAATAGGAATTTTAATTTTTTGTATTTCAGCCTCAAAATTGAAAGAATATGGAACTTTATGAGAAGCTTTATCAGAAACCTTTACCTAATTTGAAGGGGCTTCCTGATTGCTTTGCTATTCAACAGGAGGCTGACTTTCTGGAGTTTGATGCTTGACTGGGGTAGCAGTCTTTTTGGGAGGAGCTGATGCTTTCACCTTTGAAGGATTTGCTTGTTGATTCTCTGATGTCTGATCTTTTTGCTTAACAGGGGATGTGCTCTTTTCAGGAGAGGCTGGTGCATCTTGTGGAGAAGTATCAGATTTATATCAGAGGTTATATCTATTCTTATCTTCTGTTGTGAAAATTCCATCATCAATAAGATTATCTTATGTCTGTTCAGTCATCAATGATTCCTCATAGTCGTGTTGTGTTAGATAAGATTTCCCTGTCTCTTCTCCAACATAATGAATGTTACCTTCTCCACCTTCTTGATCTTCACCATCATCTTCGTCCATCACAACATTTTGAAGAGGGACCTTTATCCTCTGATCTTCAGTATGATTCTTTTCTCTTTGCAAGATTTGAGTTGGCTGATTATTTCTTCTGAAGTTGTTGGGATTTTGATTCGGATTTCTGCCTGCAGAATCATAAGTGCCTCTTCCCTTCATAGGTTGTTTTTTCTCGATCTTGATCTTAGATATCTCAGAGTTTAGAGACTCTAGCATCTTGGCCATTTTATCAAGTTTCGGATCAGCAGTTGATGAAGATGAAGCCTCATTCTTTGGTCTTCTCCTATTAGAATCTCCTTTCCGCTTCTGGGAGGCTAGAATATTTGATTCCACCTCCAAGGCAACATCTTGCATGAGAGATAATGATGGTGACCTCCTTTCTCTCAACAGTAAATAGAAACTTGAGTCAAAAGCATCAAAATATGTGATCTTGGCAGAAGCATCTGAAGGTTTTATCTCTGCTGGTATTTTTCCATACATTCGGTTAAATCTCTTAGTGAAATCAGAGACTAACTCACTACTTTGTTTCCTCAGGTTTCCGAATTCTGTGATGTAGTAGACAAAATCTCTTTTGTCACCCCAATGTTTCAGAAATGTCTCATCCAATTGCTCAATTCCAGCAATGGAACCAACAGGGAGTTCTTTGAACCATTTCCTAGCATGGCCATCTAGTCTTTGGACAAAGACTCGTGTCCAAACATCTTCTTCTTCAATATTAAGGTTTTCAGCATAACTGTAAAAAGCCTCAATATGTTCTTCAGTAGACACATCGCCTTCGCCTGTGAATTTGGGCATATATTTCTGATAGTCTCCCGTTGGCATGGCTGCTACTAGGTTTGGCAATATGAGTGGTGCATACTTAGCAGCTAGGATTTGTTGCATCTTAGTCAAAGGAGGTGGTGAAGCCATGACTATCAAGAGTGGGGAAAATGATGGTTTCTTTTTCAAGTCTTCAACACTGGAGGAATGTGAAAGAGGTGAATCTTCTAATGGGAAAGAGGTCTGATAAGAGGCTCTGTAAAAATTTGCAAGCTGTCCAGCTAAATTTTCTTCACCTTTAGCAGATAGTTCTTGGAAGAGATGTTCAACGACAAGGAGGCTAGTATAAATGTTCAAATGATCTTCTTGTTGCTGAGAATGAAAAGACTCAAGGGAAGAAGAACTGTGGCTTCTTTCTAAATTCTTGGGTGTTTTTTCAATCAATTTTAAATCTATCAATTTTTTATCATTAGGATTTTTCTGTTGATCAAAAAGAATTTGTTCTTCTATAGAATTTACTGTTGTTTTTTCATCAATGCTCTCTGAAAAGAATTCAAATTTTTCTGTAGTATATTTTCCAGAATTGAAAAGAGGATTACCTTCTGTATCTGATTTTGAAGTTTGACCCTGAATTTTCTTTCCTTTTCTGAGAATTAGTTCTGGATTGGACACTGGCGTGACAGGTGATTCTTGAGGATTCTCCCTAGTACTGATCCTCTTAGGAGCCAGGATGAACTTGTGGAGTCGTCAGATAGATGATTACAACCACCTAAAAATTTCTAATCTTTGTCTATCATCAAAGATCAGCTCTGTGTCGTATCCCAGGAAAGCAAAGCTTGAATTTCGTCTCCCCGGCAATGACGCCAATTTGTTATCACTCCAATAAACTCCTTAGGATTGTAGGATAAGGATGATTGGTAACTTAGAAATAATGTGTATATACTTGGGACAATGGGGTCTTTAATGATCAATGTAATAAAGAACTCATCACACATCTAAAGAAACAGTGCTTTCAGGAAACAATAATCAGATCAAGTAATTGAAAGGAGGGAATGAAGCACACTATTCTTGATTGCCAAATACAAGTGAATGCAGGGCTTAATGCAAGATAGAGAGGAATCCTTTAATTTCAAGTCTATGAGCTCAATAAAGAGATAACAGTATTCATGAACTAAAATAAACTGAAACAAAGTACAGAAAAGGAAATATGGACAATTCTAATATTGAAAACGAAAGGAAACTGAACTTTATTTCTGCAAAAAGAGTCTATACAGTAGCACAAAATATCTCCCAATTTGAACCCTTGTCTCTTAGAAAAAATAGGCATTTATAGCCTTTTACAATCAATTTTACAGATCCTAAAAACATGGATCTGTATTTAAAAATAGCAATTCAAATCTAACTAAACAACTTGATAATAAAGACTTAACAACTAAACTAGCATTTGAATTGTCTTCAATCTCAAAATTCGACATCTGTATTCTTCAGCTTCTGGAATCAGTGGTGTCATGAAACATGCAGAGGCACCTGTCTTGGTAGATGGATTTCTTCAGTTGTTCATAATAGCTACTTTAGGAGAGTTGTTTAGCGTGTGATTCTCAAAATTCCCTCGAATCTTTGATGCAGAGTCCTTTGCCAGCAAGTTGTTATCCCTTGATACCTTGGAACTTCTTTATAACCTATGAGAAATTATTTTCTCCGTCCCTAGCTTCCAAAAATTATTTTTCTGCTTTCACCAGCTAACTCGCTTTATAATTCACTGGTTAGCTGGTGAAAGCGGTGCCTTTCACCAGCTAACCGGTCATAAAATTTCACTGTGCGCTGGTGAAAGCTCTGCCTTGGCCCAAAACGAGTTTCCACCTTCAAAACTGTGATTCCATCAAAACTCAATGTGTCTCTGATTTATCCCCTTGCATGTTTATAGCAACCTGAGAAAGCACTTTCAAATCTGGGTGGGACTTTTGGTTTTGCTTTTGTTTCAATCTTCTGATTTTTCTTTTAAGGCACTTTGCTAGCCACCATAGACTGTTGTAATCTTTGGTGATATTCTATTTTCTTTTCTTTTCCTTGACACTTTCCTGAGCCAATTTTTCAAAGGCAGCATTGGTTTTTGCAAAGTTATCAGACAGTTTTTTGTATCTTTCTTTGATTACCCATTCTAAGACCTCCTGCTGAGCAATTACCTCTTTAAGATGCTTGATTTTCTGTGTTTTCTTCGACTTAGTGCTCTTTGATGTTTATCCTTCCTCAGTGTGAGTAAAGGTCTCATAATTCTGTTCTAACTCAATTGAATTCTCAGGACTTTTGATGACAGGGCTCTCATCTTCTTGCTCTGGTTCTGAGTCTGTGTAGGGCAGGTTTAATATGTTTGTTATCTTCTCTATAGGCTGCTCTGTAGTAGTTTCAAAGTTCAACTTTTTCTTTGACCTGTGAGATTTCACACCAGAGATTCTATCTTCTGGAGGTCCTGGAAGGGTCCTCCTCTTCCTCGAACTGCTTTGAGGAGTCAACTGTTTCTTTCCACCTTTCCCCTGTTCATTTACGGGCTGAGTTTGAGTTTCAAAGCCCTCCCAAAATAGGAAATGCTGCCAGATCCTTCCCTTCTGTCTTAGCTCCTCCAGGATGATTAATTTAATAAGGCCGAAGTGGCACAGAGTGTTCTTCATGCTTAGGGGTTCATCTCTAATCTTTTTACAGACCTTAGTTAAATTCTTATGCAAGAAGAAAGGCAGGTTCAGGAGAGTTTTACCTGTGAAATGGTCTAAAAGATTGAAGTGATACAACATCAGTTTGTCATACCCGCCCTCCGAGATTATGTAGAGTTGGATGCCCTTAAACAACTCCTACCACTCATCTTCTAAATGGGAAACTGGCATGCTCTTTTTCCATGCATTATGCCTGAACTCTTCCTTCAAATATGTTCTGAAATTTAAGTTTTTGGTGGCAGTTGTTTTGAACCAACTCTGGCCCGATCTTGGTAGGTCGGTCACTGCAGCAATGGCAGCTTCATCTACAATGATCTCCAAAGACCCAACACGAGCCTTATTCCTGTCAAATGTTTTAGCAAAAGCCTTTGTTGTCGACTGGTGACAACCATTCTGCAGCCTCTCAACAAATTCAATGCAACTTGCGTTTGAGAAGTGTTTCTGGACTTCTAGATGTGTCTGTAGGAAAGATAGACTGTCTAACTCTTTTCTTACTAAATACCCACTGCGTCTCCTCGCCATCTGCAACCCAAAATCCCAAACGATTCTACACACACAACATAGCAAACTGTTATCCGGGTCGAGGTCTTGTGCTGGTGAAAGCACTCGGCTCTGTCTTTCAACATTAGAAATTTAACAAACATTCGTGAACGATGCGTGTTGGGGAAGCGACAAACCGATTTGATTTTGTCAGCCAGGTAGTACAGCTCTTGTATGTACGATAATGAATTTGAATTTTCCATTCCCGACACCATGATTGTGGAGCATGAGCTTCTGAACCAGATCCGATTTGTAATCCGATTTGGACGTGCAACTCGAGTTTTCGTGATTATCCTCTTTCACCAGCACATCCTTCTTGATTGCCTGACGTGGGTTAATCGTATCATCATTTGATTTTTAAAACGTGGATAAACGCACGTGATTCTCGCTTTCACCAGCTAATAGCCCATGAGAAGCGATCCTCGGCTGTTGAAAATCCCTGCTTTCACAAGCGCACAACCTGGGAGAAATGCTCCTTAGCTGTTGAAAGTTGCTACTTTCACCAGTGCACACCCCGTGAGAAACATTGTTTGGATGTTTGAAAGTCCCTGCTTTCACCAGTTAATGACCTGTAAGAAATGCTCCTTAGCTGTTGAAATTCACCACTTTCACCAGCTAACCATCATCTTTTAAGCACGCGTTAGCTGTTGAAAACATTTTATGAAAATTTTAAAGAGAAGACCTTTATGGGTCATCTTATTTCTAAGACAAAAATCAAAACCTAAGTCTGCAGCTAGAAAAACTCAAAACCAATTTGAGAAAACTACTAATAGCCATGCTATCCACCACAAAATGTGACCATAGAGACGGGTTCTGTTTGGGAGCTAACATATTCCATTGTGTATTTAATTATCTCTGAGATATGTATTCTAATGTGTTTGTCTGTTGTTTATTTGTTATGCATGGCATGGTGTTTATCTATTTTATGTTGTGGCATGGATCTTGGCTTATGCATGTGGTGTGCATGCTCCTAACATTGTTGAGAACCCCTTTGTCTTCGAATTAGAGATCAGAGAACTGATTCTTGGGATTGTAGCATGCCTAGCTTGCGGTTGGTTGGGTGTGTTGTAGCCTGTTTAGTGGCGTAGCCCGGCCTCTAGGTGGTTGGGTATGTTATGGATTGGTATCAGAGCTTCTAGTTGAAACATTGGGCCAGTATGGGCCGATTCTGTTGCTTAGAGTCTCATGGTTGAGATCAAATTATGACCATGAAGTTGAAAAGCTTAGGAGGAATGGCGTTGAAAAATCTACGCAGGAGTACGATATAATGAGTCGATCCATGTATGCGATCAACTCATGAAGACAAAAGAACCGACACACAATCATGATTAAAAGATAATTAATTCATGAGCATTACGAATAAAGGATAAAAAGGAAACTTGATATTAATTAAAGAATAATATTATCATTTTAATGAAAAGGTACTTGTAAATTTAATTGACAATTTTTGTATGATATGTATAGTTCTAACAAGATGGTTGCTTGCAGGTTTATTAGGATTAGAGGTATAACCAGATCAATTCAAGAATATGATCAGATGTTAGGGTCATGGAGGCATGACTTTGCTTACAAAAGTTGGATGAGGTACTACAAAAGAAAGAATCCTCACATGGGACATGAAGCTAGCAAGTGAATAATGCCATTAATGGGCATATAAAGGAAAAGTAAGGCTCCATAGCCTTGAAGGTAGAGATGTGTAGACAGTTTCAAGATTGATGTGAAAGGAAACAAAGAGCTTAAGAGGTGGTGCGTGAGTAATATCTATGTGTCAAGCATAGGAGTTACAGGGAAGGATTTGTTAGATATGACTTATCTATTGTCTAAAAGATTAAATCAGATTTCATAGTGGAAGCAAAATGCCAATGCAGAGGAGTTGGAATTCTCTCTCACTTTAAAAGTGGCACTGAATGAAAATGGATTTCCATTGGGAAATGGTACTAAGTGGGAAAGAATGGCCAAGTGGAACGTGGTTGGAAAAGTGTTCAGACCCAGGGAACCATAGTGTAGATGAGAAGAATGGGAGCACACAAGGCATCAAGGATCTAAAGGAATTCAAGGACAACCAACTACAACATAAATAAATAAATAAATAAGTGAATTGAAACAGAAATGCACTAGAGTGCATGAAGCATACGATGAAGTTAAATTGCATATGCATTAGTAGGCATGCTGACAGTAAATGATTGGTGCATATGGATGTGTAATTTTGCATATGTACATGCTTGGATATGCATATAACATGCTGGTGAACTTAGAATAGTCTGTTATTATGAAATAATGTTAGAGTATGACTAAGGATGGATTATGTATTCAGGAAAAATGATACAAAAGGGTTAAATATGTGGATGTTGTTGTTTCTTACAATTTCCATCGAGGTGAAGACCCATGAGGATGGCAGGAATGGTGATCAAAACGATGAAGGGGGATGTCTGTGAGCTTCTACAAATATCAGTTGGTCAGAGAACAACAAGTAGGTTGGTAATAACCAGGAAGGTATGCATTTAGTTTCTATTGATGCATACATGTTAAAGAGGATTGAGGTAAGGATTCCCTTAGTTAATTTTCAGTATTTAAATTGATATGTAATGGTCGAAGGCCTAAAGCATGTAAGTGTTGTTGATGCTAGAATTCACTTACATAAAATGTCAGTTGCATATTATGTTATGATTGGTTATGGGATCATAACTAGGTTAATTCAGGAGACATACTCCTTATATAACAATGAATATCCATAGAGCTAGTCATGTGTGAGACCATAATATGGTTGTATATGGAAGGTCTATAGAGCTATGTGAGTGCTCGATGGTATCTACTACATATCTGATGTTTGGATTGCAACCTATTTTCCAACACTGAAGAGCACTTAAGGATTATATTCTTGGTGTTGTGTTTGGGTGGAAAAGGAGGGTAACCAAATAGTTAGGCAAGCAATAGGAAGTGTGTGGATGATGTGTTGAATCATTGGCTAGACCTTCCAACTCATCATGGTGGAATACATGAAATGGTTATGTGGTATTATGTAGTCAATGGATGGATGCATTGTGTAGATGTGACCATGGGTATTGGAACATTGATTGTTATCTTATTAATTGTTGCATTATGAAAAGTCTGTGTGACTGATAATACATGTGTATGTAATGATGAGTTCATTCCAATTGATAGTTAGATTAATAGAGATAATTGAATTATAGTTGTAAACAATTCTGTGAGCACTTTGTGATTTTGTTTTGAATCATTGCTGTGAAAATATATATCTTGTACATGAGATATTGACAATTTGTTTGGCTGAGGAATGTTGAAATTGCAGGAGGAAAGGGGTTTGGGATATGGCAGTGTTGTAAGACCATAAATAATACCAATTCCTATCGCTGCAAGAGTCAAATTGTTAAGAGCAGAAGCTCATGTCTAGAAGTTTTATTTTTCCTGTATAAAACAGTTTTGGGAATTATGATTTCATAATTACTGACGAATTGTTTTGGCCGAGTGTAAATTGAAGAAATTGCAGGTAGAATGGTCTTGGATATGGCAAGGATGTAAGCCCATAAAGAAGACTGATATCTAATAGAGTAAATGACCAAATGATTTTATACATGATATCTCTACTTTCGTGTATAATATCATATGATTCGTAGTGTGATATATATTTTTTTCTTTGCAAACCTTGGAAACTGATGATTATGTAAAAATATAATATTCTATTTTTGGATTTGGATTGTTGAAAACTTCCATTATCCTCTAGTTATGGGAAAACAAGGAATTTGTTGTACTGAGAGGCACATTCTACAACCCAGTATGGGGGACATGTGTAATTCCTTCCATACTCAACCTGGATTTGACACGTGTTCATATATATGTGTGTGTGTGTGTGTGTGTGTGTGTAATGTCAGTTTTAATATGAAAATTTAAAAATGAAGAGATAAATATATTTTTTTAGGTTTTAACTGAGATGTATTGTAAAGATATTTTGTGAGTTTAAATGATTTTTTGTTAAGGTCCTAACCCGCACATGGGTAGATCAATGTATTCGAATGTAATAAAGGTCAATGTCAATAAGGCCTTTCAATAAAATAGAATAAGGCGGATGTAAGAATACCTAGTAGAAGCTTCTGCTTCTAGAAGGATCTTCCTCTAGATGCTTCTCTTAATAGACATATTTAGTATAAATAAGGGTCGAGGGTATGAAAACCCTAGCTTGGAGATTATTGTAATAGAGTGTTGCTCGACTGGAGGTTCCCCCTTGAAGAGGCCTATGAACATTGTTTTCTGAATCAAAGTGCTATTTCAGTTGTTGCTCTTATATTATTTCTGTGTTATTGTGGAGATTATGCTGGTTATATAACTGTTATTCTGCCATTTCTAGCATTTCATTTCTGTTCTACATATTTATTATATTTGGTATCTTCCAAGTGGTATCAAAGCACTTTCCTTGGAAGAAATTGTGGGATTTTTTTCCAGGGTAGATACGTATTCCAACGTCTTTAAGACACAGAGATCTGTCTATACACGCATAAACCCATAGTTGAGGGATTTATACACGTAAGAAATACAAGTGGTTCTTAAGCACACATCTGTTGGCCACCCTTGTAACCCATGTTGGTACCCATTCGAGTGGTAGCGCATCAGACAACACCTATGTACGGATCGGCCTAGCTTTCTTGAAACCCTCTTTAGATAAACCTATCGGTCGTCAGACTGCTATAGTGTCATCGAGAACAACACTCGGTGAGATACTCTCTAGTACCTGGGTAGTCGGGTAGTACGGCTAAGGGTACGGTCTATCCTCCTTAGTTAGTGCCCTGAGATATTGGGTCGAGTACTACTTTTGGACCCCACACATATATCAGAGAGCTATAGCACAAGGCAAACCCTTATCTGTAGAACCCTTGAATACCCAACCCTTCGAGGATAGAAACATAAACACATTAAAACCCACCAGATCTATTGCTGCGCAACTGTGTTCGGGTTGCCAAGTAAATACACATTTGTTTTTGGTTAAGGATTTGGGGATTTCATCACTGCAGTATTCTTCAGACCAGAGTATAACTCCACATGTGTAAAAAAAACAAAAAAATAAAATAAAGTCTGGAAATTTTTTCACCATTATTTGAGACCTATTCCATTGGATTCATCTCTTCACCCTTATCACAGTCATCCACATCATTTTTTGGGAAAAAAATTTGACCCCACCCACCCCTTTTCAGTTCACCCATCCTCATGGCCCATACCTGTAGCCAAGAACTGGATTCTCGCTTCAACACCTTGCAATCTAGTTTCCTCGAGACCCAAAAACAAGTGAAACAACTTAGTGCTACTATTCCCTCCCGAGATACATCCATGAATACCACCATAAATACATCCATGCAGTCCTCAATGGAGGAAGTCAAACAAGAACTGACCACCCAGCTTGAATCTGTCTTTACCTCACTCTGCACCAAACTAAAGATCCCTACTGATGACCCTTTTCCTAACTCACATCCAAAGACTGAAGGTGAACCTTCATCCCATTCCCATACCTTTCAGCCCCATCACTTTCAACATGACATACGCCTTCCGTGGGTGGATGTAACCAAATTTGATGGCTCAGACCCCACTGGTTGGGTCACCCAAATGGAACATTATTTCTCTTTATATAGAATTACAGATGGCTTGACCAAACTCAGGTATGGTGTTCTCCATCTAGATCAAGAACGCTAGCAATGGTGGCAATGGAGAAAAACTTCTTGTCAAGGGTATATTGCTTGGACCCAATTTGTGACTGAGCTTTATGAACACTTTGTCACTGACACCAACCATTTGGGCCATTTGAAAAAATTGAAACAATCAGGAACAGTCGAAGACTTCATAACTGCATTTGAGCACCTGGCTTTTCGAACAGAGGGCATGACTGATGCTTTCTTTCGAGAGTGTTTTATTAGTGGCCTTAAGGAGGAGATTCGGGCCCATGTCCTCATGGCTCAACTCTCGAGTTGGGTGGAGGCTACTAAAAAAGATAAAGAAACACAACAAGTTGTATCCTCTCAAACCCGTAAACCTTCCTCTATCGCTCTCCCTAAACCCATAAATCCCACTACTCCCTCCGCCCCATTAAAGATCCAAAAATTGACTAGGGATGAAATGGTTGGATGCAAACTCAAAGGCCTTTGTTATAATTGTGATGACAAATATTTCCTGGGCCACAAATGTAAGGAACAAAATATTTTTATGGCCATCTCTGAGGATATTTCGGAAGAGGATGTTGAAACTCCCATTATGCCTAAGTCACCTGAAATCAATGACATAACCCCTCCCTCCGACCCTCCCGAAGTAGAATCGATCATTTCCCTCAATGATCTCACTGGCTTCTCCGCCCCCCAAACCCTCAAGTTAATTGGTTACATCAAGAATCGAAAGATCATCATTTTAGTTGATAGTGGAAGTACCCATAATTTTATTCATCACCGCATTGCCCAAGAAACCCATTGCTACATCCATGCCATCAACAATTTCCAAATTATGATTGCCAATGGTGGTTCCATGAAATGTGGAGGGCGCTGTAAAAATGTGCATCTCCAAATTGGTGACTACCACCTCAAATCCCATATGTTTGCTATCGACATGGGTGGTTGTGACATTGTGTTGGGTGCAGACTGTCTAAGGACCTTGGGTCCCATTCTCATGGATTTTAAAAACTTAACCATGCAATTCGACCAAGAAGGCCACCAATATAAATTCCAAGGCATCATTTCTGGTTCACCTGAGGTTATTTGTTCCCATCGTATGGAAACACTGCTCAAAAAAGGTCACTCTGGTGTCATTGCCCAACTCCATGCCATACAAGAAACAGAGACACCTCCAGTGCCACAAGACCTCCAAGCTCTCCTTTCTAAACATCAAATGGTATTTTCCACTCCCCAAGGACTCCCTCCTTCCCACTGTGTTCATGATCATTCCATTCCCCTGGTACCAGGAAGCCTTCCTCCCAATATTCGTCTGTATTGCCACCCCTTTTCACAAAAAAATGAAATTGAGAAAATGGTCCAGGAACTCCTTACTGTAGGCGTTATCCATCCTAGTATGAGACCTTACTCTTCTCCAGTATTCATGGTCCTGAAGAAAGAAGTTTCTTGGAGAATGTGTCCTGACTTTCCTGTCCTCAACAAACTGACCATTAAATATAAATTTCCCATTCCTGTCATTGATGACCTCCTGGATGAATTGAGTGGAGCCCAATTATTTACTAAACTTGATCTTCTCTTGGGCTATCACCAGATACGTATGAAAGAGGCATAAATCCCCAAGACGACCTTTTGAAATCATGAGGGCCACTAGGAGTTTTTGGTCATACCCTTTGGCCTGTGTAATGCCCCCTCCACCTTCCAAAGCCTCATGAATCATGTCTTCCACCCCTTTCTCCGTCATTTTTTCTTAGTTTTCTTTGATGATATATTCATCTATAGAAAAACCTGGATAGACCATCTTACTCATGTGGATCAAGTTCTCCATCTACTCTCTCAGCACCAACTTCTCCTCAAACAACCTAAATGTGCTTTTGGTGCTTCAGAAGTAGAATACTTGGGTCATCTGGTGGGCAAGGATGGCGTCAGGGTGGACCCAAAAAATATTGAAGCTATGCAATATTGGCTGCACCCAAAGACTCTCAAAAGCTTGCACAAATTTTTGGGCCTCACAGGGTATTATTGCAAGTTTGTTTAGAACTACGGAAAGATTGCAGCACCTCTCACTGCTCTCCTCAAAAAGAAATCTTTCACTTGGACTCCAACAACGGCTCAAGCTTTTCAAACCTTGAAGACGACCATGTGCACCACTCAGGTTCTGGACCTTCCTGATTTCACAAAGACCTTTGTGTTGGAATGTGATGCCTCAAGGAAAGGAATCGTTGTTGTCTTTATGCAAGAGGGTCGACCTTTGGCCTTCACCAGCAAGCAACTGTCTGAAAGGAATCTGGGCAAACCCATTTATGAAAAGTAAATGTTGGCTATTCTACATGTCGTTGAGCTATGGCATCCTTATCTCTTGGGGCAACACTTCCAAATTAAGACCGATCGTCAAATCCTCAAGTAATTTATGGAACAATGCATTTCCTCCCAGGAGCAACAAAAATGGGTGAATAAGCTCTTTGGATATGATTATGAGATCATTTACAAGAAGGGAAAAGACAATGTCGTGGCAGATGCACTGTCCTGAAAATATGAAGATGAAGGATCCATTTTTTCTCTTTCCTTCAATGTACCCGATTGTCTCCAAGCTGTGCGCCACGAATGGCTTCAAGATCCCAAAAGTTTGCATCTGATCCAGCAATTGCAAACCAAGGCTCTGGCTCCCCCAGGGTACTCCTGGCTCTAGGATGAGCTTTGATACAAAGGTTGTTTGTATTTAAGTAAACAATCCAAGATTAAATCCACGGTACTTTCTGAGCTTCATGCTACACTCACAGTGGGGCACTCAGGGTTCACCAAAACATATGACAGGGTCAAACGTTCCTTTTTATGGGATGGTATGAAACAGGACATCCATAATTTTGTTGTTGAATGTGAGGTGTGTCAATGCAACAAGGGAGAAATAGTCAAATCTCTGGGCACACTACAACTGCTTCTGATTCCCTCTGCTATTTGGAAGGATATCTCTATGGACTTTATTATCGGCTTACCCAAATTGGGGAATAAATCAGTGATAATGGTGGTTGTGGATCGCCTTTCCAAGTATGCTCATTTCTGCGCTCTTCACCACCCATTTACTGCATCCACGGTGGCTCAAATTTTCATGGACCAGGTCTTCAAGATTCATGGCATGCCGCACTCTACTGTTTTTGATCATGACCCAACTTTCACAAGCAATTTTTGGCAAGAATTGTTTAAGCTACAAGGCACCCAATTGCATCTCATCTTAGCTTATCATCTCCAGACAGATGGTCAAATGGAAGTTGTCAACAAGTGTTTGGAAACATATCTGAGGTTCTTTGCCTCTGAAAAACAACACCATTGGGCTCAATGGTTACCCCTCGCCAAATGGTGGTACAACACTTCATACCATACAACCACTCGCATGACTCCTTTTGAAGCAGTATATGGATAGAAGCCACCTTCAGTTCTCTCCTACTTACTGGGTACCTCGAAGGTCCAGGAAGTTGACCAAAAACTTATAGTCCGAGAGGATATTCTTCGTACCCTTAAAGAGAACTTGGTTATGGCACATAATCGCATGAAGCAACAAGCAGATCAAGGTCGCGGGTGTTTTTGCGACTGCAACCATATAAGCAAACTTCCCTCAAGGCCGAGCATTGTCAGAAGCTAGTGCCCAAATTTTATGGTACTTATATAGTTCTCAAGCATGTGGGACAAGTCACATATCAGTTAGCTCTGCCCAGTCAGTCGAAGCTACATCCTGTTTTTCATGTTTCATGCTTAAAGAAGGTGATTGGAACCAGGTGCCAAATTCAAACCAACCTTCCAGAGTTAGCTGAAGAAGGATCCATTTGGCTATAGCCAGAAGCAGTTTTGGACCAGCGTGAGCGTCGCCTGCGTCAGAGAACCATCAAGGAAGTCCTAGTCCAGTGGAAATATACGACTCCAACAGATGCCACTTGGGAACTAGCTACCATTCTGCATAATTTTCCACATCTCAAGCCTTGAGGACAAGGTTGTTTTTAAGGGAGCGGACATGTTAAGGTCCTAACCTGCACATAGGTAGATCAATGTATTCAGATGTAATAAAGGTCAATATTAATAATTCCTTTCAATAAAATAGAATAAGGCAGTTGTAAGAAGACCTAATAGAAGCTTCCGCTTCTAGAAGGATCTTCCTCTAGATGCTTCTCTTAATAGACATATCTAGTATAAATAAGGGTTGAGGGTATGAAAACCCTAGCTTGGAGATTATTGTAACAAAGCGCTGCTCGAATGGAGGTTGCCCCCTCGAAGAGGCTTGTGAACATTTTTTTCTAAATCAAAGTGCTATTTCAGTTGTTTCTCTTATATTATTTCTGTGTTATTGTGGAGATTATGTTGGTTATATTACTATTATTCTGCCATTTCTAGCATTTCATTTATGTTCTGCGTATTTATTATATCTGGTATCTTCCATTTTCTTTAGTAGCATTGAGTTGCATTAGAGATAACTACATATGTATAATTCATGATTGACATCATATAGATAATTGTGTATGTATGTATGTATGTATGTATATATATATAGATCCATTATTTTCTATGTCAAGACCAAAAGGAATAACAAGACCTCTATCCCTTTGAATCTGTCATGCATAATTTGCATCAAATATATATAACTTGGGAATGCATAGATCGAGGCTACATATTTCACGAAGTTATTTTAGCATCAAATGTTAAGAAATAAAATAATATGGCCCCAAACACTTAGTCACAAATCAGATTTCAACCTCCAATAAAATCAATAGTAATTCATGAAATATACCAACATTCTACTGTACTTTATGAGTAGAAATATATTGTCTAAGCAATCAGAAACCTAGCAACGAAAAGTTAATGAACATTGAACAACATTCAAACACATTTAGCATAAGAAAATTTCAGGGCAATGCCCTTGGAAAATCCCACAAGGGGAAAACCAGTCAAGGAGATTTTCTTCTTATTGAGCTCATAGGAAATAATTCTAAGTTACAACAAAATAAATTATCAGCATTAAATACAATCACTTATCTCACTAAATCAACACAACACTCCTTGATTTCTATGCCCACACAAGTGCCTCGATTTTTGTGCAACTATACAGTCATGTACAATAGAAATACAACAACCATCACCTCAATATTTGTTCCCAGATTCAACAATAAGGTACAACACTCAGTTGTTGTACGATATAGGACTACAAATAACACTGAAAATATCTTTAGGATGCATGCCAATCTCTTCCTTGGGATGCATGTGAATCCTCTCCTTGATTCTAACTCTTTTCCTCAGCTCAATCTCTTCCTTGGAAGTCATGCCTCTTCAGTTTCCCTCCAAGATCTCCTCAAAAGTGTGCCCTCCCTTTATCAAATGATGCCTTTATGCATTTTTAATGTGTAATTGTCCTAACCCTTGGTCTTCCAAAGAGATGGACGATCAATATTAGATCTTTCCCTCTTGAAACAATCATGACTTAATCATCTATTGAGTTCACTTAAATCACTTAAGTGACCCACATACCCATAAAGTCACTTTTACCATTAAAATAAAAATTCCCAACTTGGATTTATAAAATCACTTTATAAAAACACTTTATAAAGTCACTTAAGAGATAAATTTGCTCGATCTCTTCTACATGTTGGGTGCCGCCAATGCAGAAGTACCTCCTAGCTACAAAATGTAACACTCCCTCTTAGAAAGGGAGGTACTTCTAGTATCTCTACTAGAATCTATCTCCAACTCCAACATCTCATTTGTTGTTGTAGTTTCTCCCTCTAAACTAGAAGCCTCTACTCCCACTGCAATAGAAGCATCTGTTTCTACCTATGTTGATATATGAAATGAAGACATGATCCTAGGAGTCTCCACACTCTCTTGATAATCCATTTGTGTCATATCATAACTACTGAGTCCTCTGATATCAACTCTTTCTCGTGTGACTTGCCCACTCTCGGACACTGGCACTGACTCTGAATCCAAGTATCCACTGGATCCAACCACATGATGTCCCAACAACCTATACAATATCTCATGCATGACACTAAGAAATATTCTTGTGTATGGAGTAGCTCTCTCTGGATATAGAAATTCTCTTCCAAAGAAGAACACAACTCCAAATACATCAATCTCCAAAGATGACACTCAGAGGAATTTTACTGTCATCTATGGAATAAACAACACCTCAACCACTTCTATAAAGCCTCTTGACTTTAGATGGAATCTAACACTTCAAATTCCCTTCACTACAAGTTGTGAGCCGACCCCACTATCCAAAAGGAATTATGAGTTTGTTTCTAAAAGACTAAGGAACATTACCTAATTCTTGTCATATGCTGAGAAGCTCCATTTTCCACAAACCACATTTCAATGTCCTTGAACACTAGACAACCATTGCGTCAAGGACTAGTCATCGGAGAAAATTCTCTCTTTAATTTCTCTGCGAAATGAGAAACCTCAACTGATGTTGATATCTCTGGTTCCTACTTCTTCTTCTTCATGTTCGTACATTTACTAGCATAGTGGCCAGTCTTGTGACATGCAAAGAATTTCACTTTGCATGTATTTTTTCTTGTCTTTTCACTTTCCCTCAAGAGAAACATTATTCTCGTCTAAACCACCCTCTGCCTTCTCTTGATCTCTATTGTAAGACCCCTCCCAGATCTGCTAATGAATAAAATCATCCCATAGTCTGCTCCAATCTAGGAGCTTCTCTATTCCCACCACACACTTCATGAAAACCTCCCACTCTTTGGTGAAGCCATTGAAGGCTATACACACCAAATTTGAATCTAGAATAAATTCTCTGACATCTACCAACTCATGCTTCACCTATGCAACTCTGGTGAGGTAAGAGGCCACACTCTCTCCCTTGGCCATACTAGTATTGTGGACCTTGTCCCTGAGAGACTTTTTTCGTTTCTCATTCTTTGCCTCATACACATTTTTTAGTGTATCCCACATCTATTTGGATGTATTCTTGTCATCCAAATGTGGAATAAGGTGGTCTCTAAATCCATTCAAGATTATTCTATAATCCCTTGCTTCCTTCACCTCATGAATGTCCATAACAGTGGGATCTATAGAAGTTGTCGGCATGATAGTATTCACAAACATCTGCAACTTGTTCCCCTTGATTACACTTGTAATCCTCACTTTCCATTGCAGGTAGTTGGAGATCCCCTCCAACCTATCCTCATACCTAATACTGGAAGCCATCTTTGTCCAATTGACAAAGACCCTTATTTCCCCTTCTTCTTCCTAGAAAAATACCATGCAATTCGTTGTTATCCAAGTTCCAAACTCTGTCCATATAACCTCAGGTCCCAAGCTCTAATACCATGTTAAGAATTAAAATAATCTAGCCCCAAACATAATCACAAATCAGATTTCAACCTTCAATAAAATCAATAGTAATGCATGAAATATATCAACATTCTACTATACTTTATGAGAAGAAATACATTCACTAAGAAATCTGAAACATAGCAGAGGAAAATAAATGAACAATCAACAACATTCAAACACATTTGGCACAACAAATTTTCTGGGCAATGCCCTTGGAAAAACACACAAGGGGAAAACTAGTCAAGGAGATTTTCTTCTTATTGAGTTCATAGAAAATAATTATGAGTTACATCATAAAAAATTATCAGTATTAAATACAGTCATTTATCTCACTAAATCAACAAAAAACTCCTCAATTTATGAGCCCACACAAGCTACCTCGATTTATGGTGCAACTATGTGATCATGTACAACATAAATACAACAAATTTCACCTTGGTTTGTGTGCCTAGATTCAATAGTAAGGTACAACACTCAGTCAATGTCTGGTCCTCTATCTACAAAACACCTGGAAAATCATGCCTAGAATCTGTTGCCTCGATTTTTGTGATTTTTATCAATTTTACGGATAGGAATAATTTTTTTACAACCCAAACTCAACTGTTGTATGGTACAAGACTGCAAATAACACTGAAAAATATCCTTGGGATGTGTTCCAATCCTCTCCTTTCTGCTAACTATTTTTATCATCTCAATCTCTTCCTTGGAAGTCATGCCTCTTCAGTTTTCCTCCAAGCTCTCCTCAAAAGTGCACCCTCCCTCTCTCAAATGATGCCTTTATGCATTTTTAATGTGTAACTTCCCTAACCCTTGGTCTTCCAAAAAGATTGATGGTCAATATTAGATCTTTCCCTCTCGAGATAAACGATCATGACTTAATTGTTTGTTGAGTTCACTTAAATCACTTAAGTGGCCCACATACCCATAAAGTCATTTTTAACCATTAAAATAAAAAGGCCCAACTTGACTTTATAAATTCACTTTATAAAGTCACTTTATAAAAACACTTTATAAAGTCACTTAAGAGAAAAATTTGCTCGGTCTCTTCTACATGTTGGGTGCTGCCAATGTAGAAGTACCTCTGACCTAAAAAATATAATATCAAATATATATATCTAATCTTTTCATGTGTGCCCTAAATACTTGTGTTATAACCATGTTGATATTTCATTACAAGTACATATTCAATATCACTAAAACCTAATTACATATTGTATAATTTATCATGTTATAATTGTCGAGTTTTGCATATTTAATATTATTTAAATGTGGAAATATTTATTTATCTGTTATAATTTTCAAGATTTTTGTAATTAATATTACTTAAACATCGATTGTGATCCTTGGCACAAAGTTGGTTGTATTATTCAAGAATGTTAGGAGTAGCATGGAAGATAATATTTTCTCAATGTTCCAAAAGTGCCTTAGTTTTACAAGTTTTCTGTCATTTCTTTGGTTATATCTAAATCAAAGTGCCATGTGAAGCCCAAGCAAGGAAACTAAAGATAGTAGTCCATCTAGGGTGATTACAAAATCATAACCAGAGGATGGGAAATAAGCCCTAATCAAAGAAAACCTCGTCTTGACACATTATATTTCCATAATTTACTACTATGGAATTGCATGCTAACTAATGTGTCTAATTACTCTTTTGATATTTTGTTTTAGATATTTAGTTTATTAGTTTTCATAGTCCTAATGACTAACATATCTTTTAGCATAATCATCATCATCATAATTATTTATCATCATCAAATAAACAAACACTCCAATTCATAGAACATGTGCCATGAAATGTGTGTGTGTGTGTGTGTGTGTGTGTGTAATCTCAATTGTACCTTTTTTACAAAATATCACATCATGCCTAATATACAAAATGGAAGCAAGTTCCCAAACATGGAAGACAAACATATGGTGCCCTAGATACAAAATGCCACTCATTGGTCACTAATTGGCCAGTCGCACTCTCACAACTATAAGGTGCATCCCAAAATTCGATCTTTCTCCTCTTACTCAAAGTAGTACCTTGAGTTGTTTAGATTCTGAGTGTGGTTCATTTCTCTAAAGACTGGACAAAGAATCAACACTCTTACAAAAATATTTCCACAATGAATTAACAAACTTATAAAATGATACTTTATAATTAACACTATGAAAACTCACTACAGATGATACTCACAATTGCAACCCTAATCTCTCATATATGTCACCCTATAATAGTGATAAGAATCGAAGCATGAAATTAAAAAAAAAATGAATAAAATCAATTCCATTCATGATACATGAAAATTCATCAATGAATGATCTCATTGTGAATAACTCTGGCAATCCTGGAGAGTTACTAGTGGGTGAACCACTCAACTGTACAATATTTTGTGAGGAAACATATGTTGTGGAGTGGACTATGTTATCTGTATTAGATGATGGATGGGAGGATGCATGAGAGTGTAGTGTTATAGCCATAGTGGATGAAACAGTTTGGGTTGCAATAGGGATGACTAGTGTGTGATGTAAAGGAGCAGTCATTGTGGATGGATGGGATGGAAGAGGTGGTGGGGGTGGGTGGAAATAAACACCCAAGAGTTGTATGAGAGATGGTAAAACCCTTGGGGTGGAAAGTGTATCCCAAGAGTTATGGAAGAGTGTCCAAGGATTGGATTTGGCATGTAGTCAGGGATAAATGATGGGGCAAATTTTGATAGTGATGGTGAATGGAATGGTGGTGGTATGTGTGACTTGGAAATGGATGAACCAACTTGCATACATATTTATAATATTTTTATTAGTACGAAAATGTGAAATTCAAACAAAACAATATAAAAAATTTCACATTTAAACAAGTTTTAACTCCACACATGATACCTTTTAAGGGGGTGATATGTCCATCCCAATTGGACATGGTTCATCGTCTTATGATACCACAACCTGTAGAAACAAAACAACATTATATTTCATTTCTCATAAACAACATATAGAAACAAAACAATTATCTTACAGATGTAGCATCATAGTAGTGGATCAATGAAGTTTCCAAAGAAAAAGAATATCACTATGGTGAATTTATAATAGGAAACTCATACATGATTATGTGGTACATTGAAGGAGCAATTTGCTACTACTAATGCATCAATCATGGAAATTGGTGCTAATGCGTCTACCGATGTTGAGGATTTTCTATCTGATCATAGAAATTGCAATAACCATATAATTAGATATAGAAACACACACACGCACGCATAATCAATGAAAAATAGAGATATGGTCATGATACTACACACACACATAATCAATGAAAAACATAGATATGGTCACGATGCTAACCTCCTCCATGAAACTCTCATGTCTAGTGGCCTCCATCGACACATAAAAAGTTTTCTTGCATCTCGAGCATATGTGAACTCACGTGAATACCTAGCCTATCCATGCACCCTCTCTTGGATGGAATTTATTGCAGGGCTTGAAGGACCAACCCCTCTCCCAACATCACCTGCAGGTAGCTCGTTCTAGGATAATTCTATGAAACTACTATCTTTCACTAGGATCTGAGTCAACGTGGATATGTATGTTTCTTTCTGGATGATTCTTTCTGCGATGGGAGGATGTTGAATAGGGGGGTTAGGAATTTTCCTAGGAGGAGGAGGACCTAGCACTATATTACACATAGAATTTTCTTTATCCGACGGACCCACTAAACACCCTCTGAAATTCACCAATGTCATGAAACCTAGCATAAAATCTGCCCATAATTTCTCGAGGAAACATAGAGGCACCTCCCTATTATTATGGAGAGGTTTGTCAAAATGCATAAACCACCTATCCATCTAATTCTCTAAAAATGGTTGGTAGGTGCACCAATCCATAAAAATGCATCTACAATTGATGAACAATGAACAATGTCATACTATGGTTCTATGGTCAATGAACAATGTCATCAACTATTGTTTTGTAATGTTTACGTCTCTAAATAGTTATTTATCTAGCCCAGTCCTATAAAATAAACAAAATTTAGTCTTGTACTAAGAAATATTATTGAATTGGCCTTAAGAACTTGTAATGGAAGATAAAATGATATCGAGTGAACTAGCTAGTGACAATCATGAGGGCTCTCTAGTACTCTGTAAGTCTTGAACAAGAGTTCTAAGAGACCTCAACACTTCATTAATTTCCATGTTTACATTTGTCAGTTGCGGATTGGGGTTTGGTGTGTCTTCTTGAGGTGGTGTTGGGTTTTGGTTTTTTCCATGCTCCATGTTATTTAATTTTTTCTACAATTTAGTAATGAAAATTTAATTTAGGTTAATTTTTTGAAGATTTGAACAAATTAGGAAATTAAACAAAATGAAATTGCATCCAAATACATACCTGGAATCAACTAGAGATCACATCAGCGGAGTGTGGACACCATGTCACCTGAATGAGGCCATCCTTTTTCTCAATTCCTCTTGAGAATGTGTGGTGTACTTAGTATATTGGTGAAATAGACTGCTCACTCCCCCTTTTCGTACTATATGCAAAGGAAGACACACACGTTCATAGAGCATGTGCACATTCCTAGGAAAGTGTGTGTTCCTACAAATGCATGTGTTCTCTTAGGAGCACATGCACACCTTTTTAGACGGGCTAACTTGGCCTCCTCCATGGAAGTTCGGGGATTGTCAAGCCTGTCACATTATGAGCACATGTGTGTTCCTAGGAATAAGCATGCATTCCTGTGTGAGCCAATTTGTGCTCACCCTATTGCAACTTATTTTTCCACCAACTATGTGTTGATGCCCACAACTATTTAAACATTGTCATCCCTCCGATCAAACGTAAATACTGAATGTGAAAGTGCAAGATACCAGATATATAAAATATGCAGAACATAAATGAAATGCTAGAAATAACAGAATAACAGTAAAATATCCAGCATAATCTTCACAATACACAGAAATGATATACGAAATAGCAACAACAATAACACTTTGATTCAGATAGCAATGTTCACAGGCCTCTTCGAGGGGGAAACCTCCAGTCAAGCAGTGCTCTGCTACAATAATCTCCAAGCTAGGGTTTTCATACCCTCGACCCTTATTTATACTAAATGTGTCTATTAAGAGAAGCATCTAGAGGAAGATCCTTCTAGAAGTGGAAGCTTCTATTAGGTCTTCTTACATCCGCCTTATTCTATTTT
>ML779196.1:825353-846792 GCA_009831015.1 Picea engelmannii
GGTTAGGTATAAGTATAAGCATATTATTTTCTAAAGTTTAACCACAAATTCACTTAAAAATGTTAAGAATTGATAAACTTTGGAAAAGCATAGTTTTAACCCAATAATGAGGTAAATGTAATGATGTGGAGGTGATATGAAGGAGAAATGGAAGTAATTGTGAAGGTTTTAGTGAATTAATGGAGTGAAAATAAGGACCATCTTGAGACTCAACAGGGTGCTTGGAGATTTGACTGTTTCTCCCTTGTTGCGTTGACATACCTCACATTCAGCCACAATCTTACGGATGTCCTGTTTCATACCATCCCAGAAAAAAGAACGTTTGACTCGGTCATATGTTTTGGTGAACCCTGAGTGCCCCGCTGTGGGTGTAGCATGAAGCTCAGAAAGTACCATGGATTTGAGCTTGGATTGTTTACTTAAATACAAGTGGCCTTTGTATCGAAGCTCATCCTGGAGCCAGGAGTACCCTGGGGGAGCCTGAGCCTTGTTCTGCAGTTGCTGGATTAGATGCAAACTTTTGGGGTCTTCAAGCCATTCCTGGTGCACAGTTTGCAACCACTTGGGTACAATGAAGGAAAGAGAAAAAAGGGATCCTTCATCTTCATATTTTCGGGACAGTGCATCAGCCACGACATTGTCTTTGCCCTTCTTGTAAATGATCTCATAATCATATCCAAAGAGCTTAGTGACCCATTTTTGTTGCTCCTGCGAGGAAATGCGTTGTTCCAGAAAGTACTTGAGGCTTTGATGGTCAGTCTTAATTTGGAATCGTTGCCCCAAGAGATAAGGACACCATAATTCAATGGCATGCAGAATCACCAACATTTCTTTTTCATAAATGGGTTTGCCCAGATTCTTTTCAGACAGTTGTTTTCTAGTGAAGGCCAAAGGTCGACCCTCTTGCATAAGGACAGCGCCAATTCCTTTCCCTGAGGCATCGCATTCCAATAAAAATGTCTTTGTGAAGTCGAGAAGGGCCAGAACCAGAGTGGTGCACATGGTCGTCTTCAAGGTTTGAAAAGCTTGAGCAGCTGCTGGGGTTCAAGTGAAAGAGTTCTTTTTGAGGAGAGTCGTGAGAGGTGATACAATCTTTCCATAGTTGTTAACGAACTTGCGATAATACCCTGTGAGGCCCAAAAATCCAAGCAAGATTTTGAGAGTCTTTGGGTGCGGCCAGTCTTGCATAGCTTCAATCTTTTTCGAGTCCACCCTGACGCCATCCTTGCCCACCAGATGACCCAAGTATTCTACTTCAGATGCACCAAAAGCACATTTGGACTGTTTCAGGAAAAGCTGGTGCTGCGAGAGTAGGCTGAGAACTTGATCCACATGAGTAAGATGGTCTGTCCATGTCTTTCTATATATGAGGATATCATCAAAGAAAACTAAGACAAAATGATGGAGAAAAGGGAGGAAGACATGGTTCATGAGGCTCTGAAAGTTGGAGGGGGTGTTACACAAACCAAAGAGCATGAACAAAAACTTGTAGTGGCCCTCATGAGTGCGAAAGGCCGTCTTGGGAATGTCAAACTCTTTCATACGTATCTGGTGATAGCCCAAGCGAAGATCAAGTTTGGTGAAGAATTGGGCGCCACTCAATTCATCCAGGAGGTCATCAATGTCAGGAATGGGAAATTTTTCTTTGATGGTTAGTTTGTTGAGAGCACGGAAGTCAGGACACATTCTCCAAGAACCTTCTTTCTTCAATACCATGACGACCAGAGAGGAGTAAGGGCTCGTACTAGGACGGATGACTCCGGCAATAAGGAGTTCCTGGACCATTTTTTCAATTTCATTCTTTTGTGCAAAGGGGTGGCGATATAGACGTATATTAGGGGGAAGGCTTCCTGGGACAAGGGGAATGGAATGATCATGGAAACCGCGGGAAGGAGGGAGTCCTTGGGGAGTGTAAAATACTGTTTGATGTTTAGAAAGGAGGGCTTGGAGGTCTTGGGGCACGGGTGGGATCTCAATGGCTTGTATGGCGTGGAGTTGGGCTATGACACCCGAATGACCTCTTTTGAGCAATTTTTCCATGCGATGAGAACTGATGATTTCAGGAGAACCCGCAGTGATGCCTTGAAATTTATGTTTGTGGCTTCCTTGGTCAAATTGCATGGTTAAGTTCTAAAAATCCATGAGAATGGGACCCAAGGTTCTTAGCCATTCGGCACCCAACACAATGTCGCAACCACCCATGTCAATAGCAAACATATGGGATTTGAGGTGGTAGTCACCTATTTGGAGACACACATTTTCACAGTGCCCGCCGCATTTCATAGAACCACCACTGGCAATCATGATTTGGAAATTATTGACAGCATGGATGTAGCAATGGGTTTCTTGGGAAATGCGGCGATGAATAAAATTGTGGGTGCTGCCACTATCAACCAAGATGATGACCTTTTAGTGCTTGATGTAACTGATTAGCTTGAGCGTTTGGGGGGCAGAGAAGCCAGTGAGAGCATTGAGAGAAATGATTGGTTCCACTTCGGGAGGGTTGGAGGGAGGGTTTATTTCAGAAATTTCTGGTGACTCGGGCATAGGGGGGTTGTCAACATCTTCTTCCTAAATATCCTCAGAGATGGCCATAAAGAGATTTTGTTCCTTACATTTGTGGCTTGGGAAATATTTGTCATCACAATTATAATAGAGGCCTTTGAGTTGGCGTTCAGCCATTTCATCCCTGGTCAATTTTTGGATTTTTAATGGGGCAGAGGGAGTGGTGGGGTTTACTGGTTTAGGGCACGGGATAAAGGAAGGCTTACGGTTTTGAGATGAAACAATTTGTTGTGCTTCTTTAGCTTTTTTGGTAGCCTCCACCCAAGTCGTAGGTCGAGCCATGAGGACATGTGCCCGAATCTCCTCCTTGAGGCCATTGATAAAAAACTCTCGAAAGAAAGCATCAGTCATGCCCTCTGTTCGAAAGGCCAAACGCTCAAATGCAGCTATGAAGTCTTCGACTGTGACTGATTGCTTCAATTTTGTCAAACGGCCCAAATGGTTGGTGTCAGTTTCAAAGCGTTCATAAAGCTCAGCAACAAATTGGGTCCAAGCAATATACCCTTGACGAGAAGTTTTTCTCCATTGCCACCATTGCCAACATTCTTGATCTAGATGGAGAACACCATACCGGAGTTTGGCCAAGTCATCTGTAATGTTGTAGAGAGAGAAATAATGTTCCATTTGTGTGACCCAACCAGTGGGGTCCGAGCCATCAAATTTGGTTACATCCACCTGTGGAAGGCATATGTCCCTTTGAAAGTGATGGGGTTGAAAGGAATGGGAAGAAGTTTCACCTTCAGTCTTTTTATGTGCCTCAGGAAAAGAGTCATTGGTAAAGAGCTTGAGTTTGGTGCAGAGTGATGCAAAGACAGATTCCAGCTAGGTGGTCAGTTCATGTTTGACTTCCGCCATTGCAGATTGCACGGCTACATTTACGGATGCATTCATGGAGGCATCACGGGAGGCAATAGTAGCACTGAGTTGTTTCACTTCTTGTTGGGTCTCAAGTAAACCAGATTGCAGGGTGTTGAAGTGAGACTCTAGTTCTTGGTTATGGGTATGGGCCATGATGATGGGTGAACTGAAAAGGGAGCAGGCAAGGTCAGAATTTTTTGCATAAAAATGATATGGATGAAAGTGATAAGGGAGAAGAGATGAATCTAATGGAATAGGTCTCAAATAATGGTGAAAAAATTTCTAGATTTTTTTTTTTTTTTTACAGCTACGGGGTTATGCTTTGGTCTGAAGAATGCTGCAGTGTTGAAATCCCCAAATTCTGAACCAGAGAGTATTTACTTAGCAACCTAAACACAGATGTGTGTCAATAGATCTCGCCAGTTTAATTTGTTTATGTTGTTGTTTATGTTCCCTAAGGGTTAGGTATTCAAGGGTTCTACAAACAAGGGTTTGTCTTGTGCTATAGCTCTCCAATATACGTGCAGGGTCCAATAGTAGTACTCGGCCCAATATCTCAGGGCACTAACTAAGGAGGATAGACCGTACCCTTATTCGTACTACCCAACTACCCAGGTACTAGAGAGTATCTTTCCGAGTGTTGTTCTCGGTGACACTATAGCAGTCCAGCGGCCGATAGGTTTATCTAAAGAGGGCTTCAGGAAATCTAGACCGATCCATACACAGGTGTTGTCTGATGCGCTACCACTCGAAGGGGTACCAACAGGGGTTACAAGGGTGGCCAACAAATGTGCGCTTAAGAACCACTTGTATTTCCTGCGTGTATGAATCCCTCAACCGTGGGTTTATGCGCGTAACAACAGATCTCTGTGGCTTAAAGATGTTGGAATACGTCTCTACCCTGGAAAAAAAAACCCACAAGTTCTGCCAAGGAAAGTGCTCTGACACCACTTGTAAGATACCAGATATATAAAATATGCAGAACAAAAATGAAATGCTAGAAATGACAGAATAACAGTAAAATATTCAGCATAATCTTCACAATACACAGAAATGATATACGAAATAGCAACAACAATAACACTTTGATTCAGATAGCAATGTTCACAGGCCTCTTCGAGGGGGCAACCTCTAGTCGAGCAACACTCTATTACAATAATCTCCAAGCTAGGGTTTTCATACCCTCGACCCTTATTTATACTAAATGTGTCTATTAAGAGAAGCATCTAGAGGAAGATCCTTCTAGAAGCGGAAGCTTCTATTAGGTCTTCTTACATCCGCCTTATTCTATTTTATTGAAAGGTCTTATTAATATTGACCTTTATTACATCCGAATACATTGATCTACCTATGTGCGGGTTAGGACCTTAATAGAAAATTCTTTGTATTGTTGTCTATCCACGTAAAAAAAACCCTACAAAAAGTGTTCATACCATCTCACACATGTTTGGATTTCTTGTTTTACAAATATTGTGACTTATTGGGAGATCTCTTAAGCCCTAATAGTCATCACATATATATTATACATTATGCATTAAGCAAATATATAGATATATATGTAATCGACCATAATGTAATAACATATGTGATAAGCTAACTAAACAAAGTATTAGTTGGAGCGGTACAACCATGCTCCAACCATTTACCCATTGTATAAATAACCCTAAAGATGGAATAGAAACTCTGAAATGGATGTCCTTCCCTAAATTATCTCCCTCTTTGTTGGGTTGTGTGTTTTCTTGATGTTATTAATGATGTAGTATCGCCTTAAATGCTTGCCGCTATTCCCCCTGGACTACAACACTTTGGTTCCGTTGTCACGTGACTTGAACAGGGACAAGCTAGTAGATTAGATCATGGAGGAGACTCTTGTGAGAACAAGCTTGGGTGAAGAAGATTTTTCTATTGATTTTATGTTGAGTATAATAGTGGAAAGAAGATGATGATGCCCTCCATGGAGTGCGAGTGATATGGTTCCAAAAAATCACGTCAAAAAGACTGCACACCTTTTGAAGAAATATTTTCAAGGAGTTCATATTGTACTAATTTGGTAATTCATTGTTTTACTGATATTAATGATTCAAGAGAGGAGAGGCACACTATGGATCGCTTACTATGTGGTTGATCAGGGTGATGATATTGGTTATATGGTCTTTTGGATTATGAAAAAAAAAACTATCATTTGGATGTGCAAGGGTGTAAGGAGGGTTGCACCCTAGCTAACTATGAATGGATTAATAAAAGTTGTGGGCTCTCTTCTTGAGGATGAGTAGTATCCAAAACCATGGATCTATGATGATTTTCCTATTTCAGGCTCAGTTTATGAAAGCACTCCCAGTTTTTGCTTCTAAGGCTTAATATAAATGCATAACAAGCAAGCAAATTGGTGGTTTGAGTTTTTTTTGTTGAGGCCTATGTATTGCAGGCACATCCATATATCCTACTAAGTACTCTGACTCTGAGTCCACCAAATCCAAGAAGGAAAGAGATTTGAATTAAATTAAAATTGAATGTGTGGAAACACCTAAAGGAGGATTCCTTGTATGTCAAAGAAGTCGATGTGGGCGAGACGGAACCCCGCACCATATGCAGTGGCCTTGTCAATTACGTTGCACAAGACGAGCTTCAAATCTAAAAGAAAAAAAATGTGTGAAACAATGTAGCCTCATCTTAAGACAAGATATAATTGTGTGGTCATGTTCTACGCCCATGCCATGAAATCTTATGGAAAATCTTTGCTAGAAATGCAAAAACACGACCTATGCTTCCTTTTGATCACAAATTAGGCTATCAGAAACTATACAAAAGCCAATTTTAAGAGTAAGTCTTGTTTCAACAGCATGAAGATTTGGTAGACCTCTTTCTATGTGTCACTCAATCAGAACTTTTGATTTTCTCTCCTACTTCAGTGAAACTACCTTCGACTTCATTATTTCAGTCATAAGACTAACATCTCTTGATTTTCATTGAACAAAGATGCAAGTGATTATTTGTTTTTTTTATGTGCGCAATCAAGAACATAAATAATTTCAAGATTTTGTTTGAAAGTATAATCCCGAAATACCATGTGCAGCAAATTTGTCAAACCTAGGATTGCTTCCTAATTTCTCTTGAGGTGGTTTAGGTTATCAGGTGAAATATTATTTGGAGAACGCAATGTATTGAATGAACCACACAAATGTCGAATGCCCACTAGACAAGGAAAAAATGATCAAGGTGGAAAATTTTATGGCATAGAACTTGGTCATATAGCGATCCACTTCCACTTCCATATTTTAATTAGGCATATTTCGTGGTTGGATTAAAAAAATTTCATTAGTTGGAGATGCCAATTATACAAGTCAAAGCTTGGTCAAATCATGTGTGCGTTACTTGAAATATCTCTACGCGGAAGGTTGAATTAATTATATTTCCAGAATCTATGTGGAAGGATCATTTACATAGTGCTTTTGAATGTTGGTGGATATTGGTTGAGGATTATAAAAATGAACATTGATGAAAATAATGGTGAGAAAACTTACATTCAGAGTATTTATATTTTCTTTTCCAGCAGAAAAAATTGCTCAATTATATATTAAAATATAATGTGTTCTCTCAATAAGATTACAAATAGTAAGATAGGTAGTCCTAGGAGGAAAGTCTTTCACTAGAACTCAGGCTTCATGCCAATTGGACTGAGAAAAGTAGTATTTCTGCAACTAAAAAGTTCAAGGGGGAGAAAATGTTATCAAAACGAGCACTGCCAAAATAATGTCAAGACAGAGGTCTATGAAAGAACTATCGTAATAAACTTTGGTGGCAAGAGTGGGACCCTCATGTCCATCCGGCCAATGGGTATATATGATCAAGCCAACTTTCCCTTGTAATGTTGTCTTTGATAGGAGGTCAGCTTCTAGATTGTAGTCTCGAGATGTATGAGTGTAAGTGAGCTTCTTAAAAAGGCATTGGAGTGTGCTTATTATATCCTTCCAGGCCAATAGTGAGATGGTATGAAGCTTGTCTTTATGATTTAGCAAATCGATGATAACTCTTGAGTCCCCGATCAATTGTAAATGTTCAACATGCAATGTAGAGGCCAAATGTAGTGTAGCCCACACACCCAATAGTTTTTCCCTTATGTTGGTGCCCGGGCCGCAACAAAAAGTCCATCTATATAAAGAACTCTTGTTAATTCGAATCAGTCCACCTGCGCCACTTATAGTGCCACTAAGTTACGATGCTCCATCTAAGGAGCTCGTCAAAGTATCCTTAGTAAGAATAGGTTTGACTAACTTTTTTATTTTTCCCAAATATGGATGAATGTTTTTCCATCTTTTGTACAGTCCAAGGACTTTATAGACTACAATGATGATGGAAGGAGGTTGGTTTTCAAAGATTTTTTGATTCTTGGACAACCAAATAAACCAACTCACAAGAAGAGGAAGAGTCTTGAAGGTGTGTCGCTGGAAGGGCACCTATATTTGAACCTTGTATGTCTCAATATTACATACGGGTTACTTCAGAGTTGGTTGCATGCAAAATTTGTCCTTTTTGTGTCCTTTCAAGAGACAATTTTTTTACATTTGAGTATCTCTATGGAGTATATGGAAGTAATTTTTTAGAGTTGTTAATGGAAATGTATATTGAGACAAAGCATTAACATGATGAAGGATAATAGTTTAGTCTAGTCTTTGAGTTAGAGTCTATATATATAGTCAAGAAAACTATCGTGAGTCAAGTAAAGAATTGATTCAAATGAATGGAGGGGGTTAAACATGCATCTTTCAAAGGAAAGCGATCCCCTCCACCTATGTAATGTAAGTTGGTTTTTAGCCAACAAGATTGGTTCAATCTAGTCAACAACATTTTATTGAGTTGTATAAGTTTGTTACCAACAAAAGTGTATTTATTTTCCCATTTATTCATAGTCAAGTCCTCCTTCATGTAATATCAAATGAATTTTACATATATTCTCAAAGAACAAAAAAGCATAAAGAAGCACAACCAAGATTGATGAGCAACCAAGAAAATCTTAGCATTAATGATGAGCATGTTGGAAACAATTAAAGGCATTCAGGAAAGAGACATCAGATGATGAAACACACACAAGAGATTAAAAGAAAAGGTGATGGCTCAAGAAATATTGAATTTAACGATCCTCTTGGTATAAAAGTTGTAGAATAGTTCCTAAGTTGTGACCTCAGAAGCCAAAAAACAGATAAATGCTAGGTTGGACGAAGAATGGTGTTCCACTATAGGGTATGTGAAGGGGAAAGATGAGCATAGGACGAGCCACACACCACTCTGAAGGCACCAGAGAGAAAGGTGTAACAATATGATCAAGAAGACCATTGTTAGGTGGGAACAAAGTGTTGCGAGACTCAGTGACTGCATATGCATTTACCAAATTGAAGATGAAGGCTAAAGAGTAATAGGTCATTAGTTATTTGAACACTTGCTTAGGACGAGAAAGGATTGGAGTGATTTGAGTGTGGGGGAGATATTGGGAGGCCTCTAAATTAAGCAAATGTATAGATATATATATATATAATCAAGCATAATGTAATAACATATGTGATAAGATAACTAAACAAAGGATTAGTTGGAGTGGGTACAATAGCTCCAACCATTTACCCATTGTATAAATAACTGCAAAGATGGAATAGAAAGTCGAAATGGATATCCTTTTCTAAATTATCTCCTCTTTGTTGGGTTCTATGTGTTCTTGATGTGTTTCACAATGTAGTCTCTTCTTGAATGCTTGTCGTTATTCCCTAGAGACTACAACATGACTCCTCGAGTTCCATCTCTTCATCATGATCATTTTCATAGTTATGCTCTTGCTCTTCACAATCTTTACCTTCTTGGTGATGAGCAAGGGCTATGGAAAGGTGGTGTCAGGTAGAGAATAGAATGAATACCACATTGGAGACTACTATGTTTAGTTGCAGAGTTGTGTGAAGAGTGAAGATCATTGTAGAAAGATCAAGAGTTGCATTATTTTTTCATGTCAATATTTGTGATAAACTAGTTGTTGAATAGACTGCAACTATGGCCATTGGTGGTTGTGTCCTTTTTTTTCACACATTTCAAAGAGGAGGAAAGCACCCAATAATTGCTACTAGTGGTGTTAACATCTTCTTTCTAGAAATCCGTTCCCTTTCCTTACCCCCCTTCTTTAGTCATTGACTCATCGCCCAAAAATAATTACCCATGTGGTTGACATCATCATCTTAAATCCTATCGGTTCATTTAAAGTTGAGTTTGATAATACATTTTTTTTCATTTTGAGGCCCATTTTTTACCTCAAAATTCTTCTAATGAGTCGTCACCAAAAAAAAAAATTTAACAAAAGGACTTTAAACTTTGGTGGAATTAAGTACAAATGACAACAACATCAAGAACATTTGGCATGTTTTAGATCAAATACGATAAGCAATAGATTCTTGTTGCAAAAGTAACATATCCCACTTGGATTGATTACAAGTAATCCTTCTCCTCCTCTCCATTTTCCTAATATTGTCTTTGGCAAAAATTAATCGATCAATACCCACATGGAATAATAATGAGTATTATTGTTGTCTTCCCTAAACACACATCCATAATTGTTGGTGTAGAGATGAATATGCTCAAGGAGGAGTGGCATCACACAAACAAGGGAATTCAAATACTAGTCACTTCCAATGGATAAACATTTGCACAACTAACTCTATAAGGTTTCTATGTTCCTAAGACATTAGACAAACTTTTCTCATACTAGACTACAATTTTTTTTTCAAGTTAAACAGGTTTGGTACTACTTTTTGATTGGGGTATATTTTGTGTACATGTATATTGTTTATAGCGGTTAAAATTAAGTTCCAATGACTCCTTTATTATGGATTGGGATTTTGAATGCCCACAAATAAATATTGCTTCTAGTAATGTTGTTTTAAGCTAGCCTTTGCATAATTTTTTTTTTGAATGACATTGGATACCGTTAGTTGTTATGTTATTAACACATTAAGCAAATCTATTATGTTATTAATATATTACAGACATTAGAATGGTTGCATTCTTGAATAGAGGTGAATTTTTTTAAGCTTGGATGTATTTAGGTGTTGTTTAACTATTTCTTGAAATGGTTTTTTAACTAGAATTTTATAATATAAATTTGTAAAAAATCACTATTTTTTGTTGTTTAAAATCCATTTATGAATGCATAAATGGATTTGACATGCTGAAAAACCCTAAAACACTTGAATTATATAAAAATAATCACTTAAATCTGAAAATCTAATAATTTCTAGCCTCAAATCTGAAAAATATTATCTAAAAAAAAATAATTTCATAAACCATTTAAACTACCCCTATATATAATTCTTGCTGTGATACACTATAACCTTATGATTTCGTCAATGTGATAGTGTGGATTACGAGTGGATTTTCACTCATGGGCATGTTCAGGTAAATTCAAATGCTACCAACTTTTACTGAAATAGTTGAAAATGATTGCCCAACAAAGAAAAAAAACATTTGTCTGGAATAGAAAACGAATCTATGACAACATTAATAGAGTAAATGACCAAATGATTATATACATCATATCTCCACTTTCATGTATAATATCATATGATTCGTAATGTGATATATAATTTGTTCTTTGCAAATCTTGGCCACTAATGAGTCTGTAAGGGTATCATGTTCTACCTTTGGATTTGGGTTGTTGCAATCCTCTATTATCCTCTGGTTATGTGGTGGTAATCTGCACATGAGTGCAAGATACGACAGCCCCCAAAAATCAAATAGAAACGTCGGTCCACATAAAAGACCCTAATCCCACCAAAAAGATAAGGACGAATTACCTCATGTTGAATTTTATTAGAGAAATGATTATTTCTCTTTTCAAAATTTATATCTAATTAAAAATATACTTTCAAATTTCAAAATTATTTTTAAAAAATAATTGTTTAATAAATAATTTTACAAAACTTCTTAAACATTGCAAAAATTAAACATATATGGACGAGTAACCGAAACGGATAATCGTGGGATAACCGCATAAGACAAGGACTAATAAGATTACGAAGAATTTATGATACCCAACCAGCGGTCTTCGCTCGTTGCTAACCTTCAACAGTAAAATATTCCATCGGGCCCTTTGTTTCATATATGTTCAAGATTCAGGAGGACTTTTGATAGAAAAACAGGTTTAAAATAATAATCACACTAAACAAAAATAGCCTTTGAAATTTGTGTTCATTATCACATCAAGAGAGGGGACATGGATAAGGATGTAAAAGCAATAATAGAGAGGGATAGGGATAGTAGGCGTTCAATATCACACGAAAAGCAGGGATATACAAAATTTCTAAGATGCCATTCTGTGCCGTACTTTATTGTTCAGAGTAGACAACTCAGACAGCACGGTGAAGAATTTTTTTGACTTTGTTCTCCAAATCATTATTTAAAAATGGGAGGAAGATACGGAATCATTAGGTTAAAATCTCTATGACTATTACTACGGAATCATTATGTTAAAATCTCTATGACTATTACTGGGGCCAGATTTCGGTATTTTCCTTTATAGTATGCCTCCTATTATCACTGTGCTGCAAGTGTGGTCTCCACAATCTGGGAACATTGCAATGAAATCCACTCATGTGTAAAGCACTTGCTGCGGGTGGGCTAGGGCGATCTTATATTTTATAATTTAATATTATCGATGCTAATTTGAACTTGCGAAGGGCTTTTAATTACATGAAAACTTTTTATGTTTCAATTTCTTTTTGGAAATGGTAATGTTTAGCATTGTCACACATTAACAATGGCAGGGAAATCCTAGCATTGAACTGAATTTCATTACGCTATGAAGTTTCCATTAATTATATTGTAATTTAATGAGCCAAGTCCTCTATTTGGGAGGATTTGTGTTGTTTTGAGGTAGATTGGTTGGATAGAGTTGGGCGAACTTTTGGGTCGATTTTGGGAAGTCTAGAAATGTATAAATCTGTGAAGTATGTAGAAATGAAGAGACAATATGTCTGCAGTTGAGGGCACATCTGAGGTGCATTTTAGGAGGTTGTGGAGACAATTGTGACATAGAGTCTTGGTGATGACTCTGTGTATTAGTGTCTGCGTGAAGTGATGCGAGTCGTTTGACTCTATTGTAACGGTTTTGCAATAACAAAGACTTAGTTGTCGCCAGTATTATTTCAAAATTACACCATAAATAAAGTATTTCAAGTATTTCAATATCCTCAATGTGCACCATAAATAAAATATTTTAATATCCATCTCAAGTAAATAATTCTATATCAATTCTATATATAAAGAGAGCTAGACAAAGAAAGAGTAATTGGGAGTAAGAATTTGTTATTTGGTTGATAGGTGTATTTTTACTTCCCAGGAGATGTGTAATTCCTTCAATGCTTAATATGGAGTTGACATGTGGTATTTAAAAAATATTAATAAGAAAATAATTTCAATGTGGACCATAAATAAAATATTTCATTATCCCTATTTTAATATCATCTTTATAATAATAATAATAAAAATCTAATTAAATTTGCAAAAAATCATTATTTTTTTTTTTTAAATCCATTTTTAAATGCAATAAGATTATACAAACTCTTGACAATAAAATTATACAAAAATAATCATTTAAATTTGTGAATCTAAAATTTATATTATGAAAACAATATAATTTTAAATAAAACATTTTATAATTAAAATAAAAAATCCAAAACATTAAAAAAAAAAGGGTCTAACAAAGTAAAAAAACAAATTCCAACACTAATCGATGTATTTATATTAAATTGACCTCATATAAATTGTCTACTCTACTATGTGGTGCGATATTTATGTTGATTTCTTATCATTAAGTAATTGGTGTAGTTGTATTTGAATTGACCTAATATAAAGTGTTTACTACTTTACCATTAAATGTTTGGTGCAGTTGTATGAAATTGGCCCAGAAAGAAGTGTCCACTTTTTTTTTTAAAGTACTTATTGCTTGCCACAAAATAAACTATAGACTGAAGTGTTTTCGTACTTATTATTATTTATCATAAAGTGGTAGATGACGTTGTATTGAATTGAGAAAATGATTATAAATTGAAAGAGATAACATCAACAAAAGTTTTGTGTCTCCTGTATGATGATGTCCACTTCAAGTCTGTGTCCGCTTTAACCGGGCCTACCCCCAACTACTATGGCCCCATCGAATCAATAACTCCTAATTGGTACCACCTAACAAACAGATAAGCCGTGTACTGTGTGGGGCCTTGCTTGTAATCATTATTAAGTTAGAGAGCTAATGGGTTAGTGAATGATGGGGAGCTTTTATCATAAGATGGGGTATTAATAGAGAAATTATATTATAATTTTTCTATTAATGCTCTCCTCCCACCCTCTTAATATAATTTCTCTATTAATGCACCCGCTCCCACCCTTTATGGTTTTGGAGTAAAATATTTTTTTAATTGGTTAAGAGTTCAATTTCCTTGAATTTAAATAAATAAGTTAATAATCTAATTCTATAAGTAATTTATGTAAAATATTTTTTCAATTGATTAAGAGCTCAATTTTTTTGAATTTAATTCTATAAGTATTTGGTACAAGTGGAAATCCTTTTTATATAGATCATTAGAGGATCATTTGTAAAAATATAGTTTTTCTTAAATAATAATGATGAGTCCATCCATATTCATTAATAAATCAATAATAATTATCCTCATCGCTTATTGAAATTTTACCACTTAAAAAAAAGTTCAAATAAGCTTCATCAATACACTAAATATGAGAGGTCTCGCATTGTAAAAACATGCTAATTATAAAGTTCCTTGCAAACAACAAAGTTATTGCAAATAGGACTTTTGCGTGTAGCTTCTTTTTTCAAGTCTGTTACCAGAAATCAAGATGGACGAATCAAGATTGACACTTATTTAATCCATGAAAGCATATCCTTGACATTAAGATCCAAAACCCGAACTAGGAGATTAGGTGACAAAATGAATGCGGTCCCTAAGGAACCTAACTGATACATCAACTTAGGGTCACAACATTTTCATACTAACTCCATTTAGGGTCTTTCTTGTACCATTACAAAGATAGTCCTGAGTTCTATGTGTTTGGATGGCTTGGAAATCAAAGATTGTAAGGCCATGCCAAATGCCAAAATGTGGTGTTTCTTAATTCTTGAACAATGAAATGCAACCAGGTATATAAAGAATGTAATTGCAAATTAACCAAGAACAAGAGACAATAAGATATAAACTACAAAGAGACCCTTGAATATTAATATTGAAAAGAAGAATGCAGTGTTCACTTGCCTTTTAAGGTGGGGGAACCTTCCACTGAGAAAAGCTCCAAATACACGACACAAGACAAGACATTCTATTCACTCATACATATCTTTAAATAGGTTTTAGATAGCAAAAACCCTAACTACTTGTGGTCCCGTCATAAATGTGTACCAACTACCTAGTGGACGTTATAAAGTGGACCCTTTTTACATTGAATAACTAGTAACTATTACTATGTTTTGACCTTATTCAAAGAGTATGGTTGCGTACATTAACCAATTAACGACTATGTCACCCAAAGTAGAGAGGTTAGGGTAAGACCCTAACATACTCTCCCGCTTCAAAATCAACATTGTCCTCAAATATAGAGATGAGGAAATTGCTAAAAAATCGAGGTTGGTTCCCATGTTTCATCTTCAGGCGGCATGTCTTTCCACTTAATCGATACTTCATGGATCGTGCAATGATGTAACTGATGTTCTCAAGAATCTAAAATTTCTATCGACTGAAGCCATGTGGATCCTTCTTCATCAAATTCCAGTAGAATTGTTTGCACCTTGCACTTTGACCCTACTACCTTTTTTAAATAGGACACATGAAAGACTGGTTGAATATTAGAGTGGGATGGAAGAGCCACTTTGTAAGGCACTTGTCCAATGTGCTGAAGGAGTTTGTATGGTCCATCGAACCGAGGTGCTAAGTTTTGAGGGGTTTTGTCTTTCAATTATGTTTGTTTATATGCTTGAAGTTTGAGAAACACCATATATGCTACTAGAAAGGAATGTTCTAAGCAATGTTGGTCTTCTTGTTGCTTCATTATGTTTTGGGACATAGCCAAGTTGTATTTTAGTATGCAAAGAATGTCTTCCCTATTATGGAGTGTATGATTCACTGTTTGAACCTTTGAATTTCCCAGTAAGTATGAAGTGACTAATAAGGGGTTTTGTGCACAAATTGCTTCAAATGGGTTCATTTTGATAGTGCCTTGATAAGAGGTATTGTACCACCATTCTACATGTGGAATCCATTTTACCCATTGGTGTAGTTTTTGAGAGGCAAAGCATTGTAAATAGGCTTCAAGGCACGTGTTTACTATTTCAATTGGATCATATGTTTTAGGGTGATATGTTGTGCTCATCTTTAGTTGGGTATGTTGTAATTTAAATAGACGTTCCTGGAAAAATTTGGTAGTAAAAGTAGGGCCTTGATCCGATACAATGGAAGTGAGCATGCCATGCAACTTAAAAAATTGATCAAGAAAGACTTGAGAAACTAAGGAGGGGGTAAATAGATGGGCTAGGGAAATAAAATGAGCATACCTGGATCGACAGTCAACTGCCACCATGATCACAGATTTGTTGTCTTCCTTTGGAAGTCCCACAATAAAATCCATGCTGATATATGCCCAAATGTGTGTTGGGAATGGAAGCTATTGCAGTGCTTTCAATTTCTATATTGTCTCCCCTTTGCGTCTTTGCATGTGTCACATGTGGCCACAAAATCCTGAATGTCATTTCCCATCCCCTCCTAGAAGAACGAATGGTTAGTTAGTTCATATGTTCTATGAAATCCAAAGTGACTAGTTGTAGGTTATGAATGAAATTTCTCTAATATTCTTTGTTTTAAGGAGGGAAATGGACACAATTTATTAGAGATTTTAGGGTATTTACACAAGGTGACTGTGGAGGGGAAATTCTTCACGGTACCTGGAATCGATGTTGGCCAGACTCACTCAGGATCCTTGGAGGGTATACCCACGATTATGTGTGGGATCTTGCACCAAGGTGTAAGTCTGTTAAGCAGGTTGTCAATGCGACTTTTCTACCCAATCTATCTTATCCCCTTCTTACTTTGTTCTCGTGACGTTGGATTTCATCACCAACTAGTGTGCTTATTGTGAGAAGGTTTTGTTTTCTTTCTTTCTTATTATATTTTTAGCATGTGTTGTTTGTTCAACCTAGCAGAATCTAGGTTGGATTTTTATTTTATGGCATCAGTTCCCGGAATGACCAAAGAAGGAACTCATTTGCTAGGGGAACCCTTTATTTTTCCTTCTTATGGAAACATTGGTCCTCACATCGCTACTTTGAGCCTCCGAGCTCTCACAATTGGGTTACCGGTATGGTTGTTTTCCACTCTGTTGATCTCAAATGCAGGTGTTTTAGATGTAAGCACACCACCCACACATCAACCTCATGTCGAACTTTCTCTTTCTTCGTCTGTCAGGTCTCCTTCCATTTATACTTCTTCACCTAATGAAATCTCTGAAGCGAGTAACCAGGTTAATAAGAAGAATAAGAAACGAAAAGAGAAGAAGAATAACCAAGCAGAGACCAAGCCTCCAACTACATCAAATTTTGGATCTAAGCAACCATCTACTTTTAATAGTACTGGGAGTGTTGATAAGGTCGATAATCTTAAAACAAAGAATTTGAAACCCAAATTCCCTTGCAGTCTTTTTAAGGGTGACCACTTTTTGAGGGATTTCCCTGGTATTCCCAAGGTCTTAGAAGTGTGGTCCTCCACGTCATCAACCCCTGCTAGACATGTTGGTGACACCCCGTTAACTAGTGACGTTAAGGTTGGTAAGAAGTGTTAGAATATAGAAAATGGTGTGCTCGTTTTACCATTGATGATACCCTCGTCACCCAACCATAGGTCGAAGCCACCCTCCGAGCACCTTAACCTTGACTGAGAATTACTCCGGAAGTAAACCCTAGGCTAGATAGCCAAACAAGATGTAGTGCATCTTCTTCCAAGGATAGTACACCAACAATAGCTGATCATATAGTCCAAACCTTAGCCAAGAGATAGTCCAAGCCAACACCCAAAACTGCTTGCTGCAGCAGCTGCACCTGCAGCTCTCCTCCACATGTGTGCACCAAACTGGGAACTGCAGTGGGCACCACTTGTTGTCTGCAATTCTAAGATGCTGTCAAATGAGAACTGGTGCCCTATATTTATACTGGTTCTGCCAGATTTGCTGGGGCCTACTTCTCCTTCTGGATATGTGTCTGTTCAGTATATTATTATTATTTCTACCCGACTTCTTCTCTTGGAGGCTAATAACCTAATATAAATTATCTTCTTGAGCCGACAAGACTTCTAGGTTTATTAGCCAACTCATTAGGGTTTTCTCTTGCTTTCCAGAGTCTTCTATTCTCATCAGGTTCAAACGTGGAGGTAAATACCTCTCGTAGCTACCATAATATTAACACTCCCTCCTAGCTAGGGAGGTATTACAGTTAATGGTCTTGATCACAAAAACATACCATTTACCCAGTAACATTAATATAGTCATCTAGAATATCTCATGACTAGATCATGAGCATCACCATCACCATCAGCTGTATCATCTCTCAAAACCATACTTTATCTGAGTAATTAGACATGATGTTGGATAAGTCACTCACACCATAGAGTGATACACGAGTCATTCTTATAATCTAGAAGAGTAAATGCTCTGAACTATTTTCCATCTAGAAAATCTTTGTTCATCATTCGTCTGGATGATGATTATCTCCAATAAACTGCTGATAGTCTTCAAGGCAATTAGAACATAAATAGAACACAACTATGTCTATCCATAGTAGTACATAACTACAATCCAGTGGTACACTACCACACCAAGTAACACACAAGTACTTGATCAACAACGTATAGTCACAAATAGTGGAACATATCCACCACAATAGTCTTCATCCACTGTCATACAGTCTTCATAACAAACATCTGATAGCAACCCACATAGAAACAATGTTATGATATAAACTGAATCATCTGGGCCAATTTTTCACTCACATCTGTGAGCTCTGAAAGAATATCTGCCTCACGAACAATGGAACATATCCACCACAGTAGTCTACATTTACTATCATACAGTATTCATAACAAACATCTGATAGCAACCTGCACATAAACAATGTTATGATATAAACTAAATCATCTGGGCCATTCTTTCACTCACATCTGTGAGATCTTGAAAGAATATATGCCCTCAGTGTAGAACATCAATAATGGGCTATCTACCCTATTCTTCTCAAACAAGGAAGAATGATTGTTTCTAATTTCTGAGCTTGGACCATTCCTTACCCTGGGTCATTCCTCCTACACTAATCAAAGTGCACCCTGGAGAGAATGTATAACCCTAAGGAATGTTGAGCCTGGACCATTCCCCACCCTGGGCCATTCCTCCTAGACTAATCAAAGTGCACCTTGGAGAGAATGTATAAACCCTAAGGAATGTTTGTCCTGGACCATTCCCCACCCTGGGCCATTCCTCCTACACTAATCAAAGTGCACCCTGGAAAGAATGTATAAAACCTAAGGAATGATTGTTCGGACCATTTCCTCCATTAACCACAAGAGGAAAAGATTGTCCTGCATCAACCTCCAAAATGGACCATTCTTCATGTTAACCACAATGAGAAATCGTTGTCCAGCGAGGCGAGCCAGTCTTCTTGAGTAACCCTCAAGAAGAGAGACTACCCTAGACCATTCCCCATGTTAACCACAATGGGAAGTCGTTGTCTATGATACATCAACAATCAGACTACTTCCCATGTTAACTATAATGGAAAGTGACTATCCGTCAGAAGTCTCAATCCACTTTCCGAACAGGAAAACATCTGTCCAAGATGGACTATTTTTCAATTTTAAAGATGAATGTCTTCAATAATGTTTTCAGTGCTCCCTCCTAACTTGGAGAGTCATTTCAACACGAGCTCCATCTTGAGTACACAAATGCTTTACTAAAATGTCTTCTTATCTTCTCATCTATGGAGATATGTATTGGATAATCGTTTTCTCTTTTCTGGACTTCATCATGGATAGTGTAATGCTTGATTTCAAATGTACTTTAGTCTGGAACACTACGAAGGCTTCATGTATATATGAACAATAGAGTATATCATAGTTGGAAAACTAGAATGTATCTATGTGGCACTTCTTCTGTCATCATGAGATCTGATCCACTGAGTAGTCATCTTTATAGGAAATCTTCACCATGCTTCTATTGTGCACTGGAGGTTCTCCACCAATTTATCTTCTTCTATCTGCGTACATGAGTCTTTTTCTGGTAAGCCTCAAGGTCTTGAGATTGCTCTTCATATGCTCTTTATTCAATTTCTCTGGAGAACATTCTTTGCATTCATCTGATGTAGAATTCTGACTCATGGATGTCGCAGATGATATATTGACTTATGTAGAGATATGTCTGGTGTAATGGAGAAAGTAGTCATCATAGTCTTCTCCCTCCATCTGAGAGAACCTCTGGTTCTAGATCTTGCAATTCTTTCATTCATAATTCTTCCATACACTGTTATTCATCACGACTTTCAGTTCTTCTGCTTGATTGCTTCTAGTGAGTTCATATTAGGCTGGTAATCTTGTGATTCTTGATACAATGATTGGTTGTTCCAGTTCCTCTTTCTTTCTTGGAATCTTCATGTTCTTATTCATGTTTTTCTTTTGCTTTTGGGTCCATGGAGTTTCTTATAGATTCCATGCCCTATAGATTCCACTTCTTCCCTTCATCATAGAATCACGGATCTGGATGGACAAGAAGGAATACTTTAACGCTTGTCTTTGAAGAATTCTTCTTCTACGGTTGAACTAAGCATGTACTTCCTTTCATGGCTGCTACCATGGATATATATATTTCATCATCTTCAATGAATCATAGGATTAGCTCCCTCCTAATCCTTGCTTCATGTAAAAGTGCATATACTCTGCTCCCTCCGTCTGACAGATTCCATGCTTCCATCTGCATCCTTATTGTCTTATGCAATATACAATAGCGTTCACACTTCCATCTGCATCCTTATTTTTTCTGCAATATATAATTTTCTCTAGAGTCCATGCTTCCATCTTGTTGTTTTCTACAAAATGTCATAAGTCCTTTTCCAATTTCCTCTCGATTGCTGACTTCTTTCTGTCTTTGCTTCTTCTAAGTCTCTTCATGATTGATTTGGCTTATCTTGCAATAACTCATGATTTGTATTTCATTCTTTTATGTGTATTGTCTAATGATATCTCTTTTTCATCTTTCCATAGGTATAGTTCTTCTTGGAACACATTATCTTCCAAGAGATAGATATACAAGATACGTATACGGACGATGCAAACAAGATATGTACAAGAAATAAGAAGAGTGTTGTTACCTTTTAGAAGAAGAAGTCTCTTCCATCTTGCTTAGTCTTCTTTGTAGGTTCCTTTTCTTCGGTAATCGATTCTTCGTGTTTCTCCTTCCTTTTCTTTAGCTCGGGACACTGATTCTTGTAGTGACCATACTTTTGATAGTTGAAGCATTGTACTTTTGAAATGTCTTTCTCTTGATTTGGCTTCCTCCTTGAACCAAACTTCCTTTTGTTCCTGAAGTTCTTGAATCTTGCTGTGAAATCTTGATCGTAGTACTTCTTTTGGGGTTTCTCTTTTGTATTGATCCTTGATTCTTCTTGAGCACAGCAAGTCCAAAGTTCTTCAAATGTTGGATACTCCTTCCTTATGTTCATGCTTGTGGCAAATGCATCCCATGTCTTGGGAAGACCATTGAGTACTATGTTCACCAATTCCTTTTCTGAAGTGATCTCTTCAATAGCTTGTAGTTGGTCTCTTAACTGGGAGATCCTTACAAAGTATGATGTTATGTTGTCGTCCTCATTCATCTTCATGTCACGGAGCTCATTCTTCAGACTCATAACTTGTCCAATGTTTCTGACTGAGAAGAGATTTGTTAGGGCATCATACATCTT
>ML779196.1:852405-871023 GCA_009831015.1 Picea engelmannii
AAGGACCTGGCAATTTCTCTGGTGGACGTAGCCCACACTGGGTGAACCATGTAAATCTGTGTCTCTCTTGTATTGTGTGTCTTCTGTGTTTTGTTTCTGCATTTGTTTTATTTTATTGCTCCGCGGTCCTGTTTTTCTAACAGCCACCCTCCGAGCACCTTAACCTTGACTGAGAATTACTCTAGAAGAAAACCCTAGGCTAGATAGACAAACAAGATGGAGTGCATCTTCCTCGAAGGATAGCGCACCAACAATATCTGATCAGATAGTTCAAACCCTAGCCAAGAGATAGTCCAAGCCAACACCCAAAACTGGCTGTTGCAATAGCTACACCTGCAACTCTCCTCCACACGTGTGCACCAAAATGGGAACTGCAGTGCACACCACTTGCTGTCTGCAATTATGAGATGCTGTCAAATGAGAACTGGAACCCTGTATTTATATTGGTTCTGCCAGATTTGTTGGGGTTGACTTCTCCTTCTGGATATGTGTCTGTTCAGTATATTATTACTATTTCTGGCCAACTTCTTCACTTGGAGGCTAATAACCTAATATAAATTATCTTCTTGAGCCGAAGAGACTTATAGGGTTATTAGCCAACTCATTAGGGTTTTATATTTCTTTCCGAAGTCTTCTATTCTCATCAGGTTCACACGTGGGGGTAAATACCTTCCGCAGCTACCATAATATTAACAAGAAGAAGACAACTATCAAATTCCCTTGTATGTTATGTGAAGGTGATCATTATTCTCACCTTTGTCCTCACATAGACGAGGATTCTTCTCTTTTGGAAAATATTCAACTTCCAATTGGTTATCGTAAGATTTCCCCCAACCCATCGTTAGTTTATAGAATGGTCAATCTGGTTCCATCCCCGATCAATCTGGTTGATCAGGTGGTCAATCTAGTTTCATCCTCGGTTGAACCACTAACCAAAGTAGTTGATATAGTTCCATCATTGATAAACCCCACTTCTCATCCAAAAATTGAAACCCAAGTGTTTGATCCAGTCCCTTCATTGGTCAGTCCCACCCTTCATCTAAAGAGTGCCAACATGGTCAATCCCACTCCTCCTCTGACGAGTGCTAAAGTGGTTGCTCTGGTCCCTTCATCAGCCAGTCTGGTTGATCATGTCGTCAATCTCATCATGTCCTTAGTTGAACCAATTGGCAAATTGGTTGATCTGATCCCATATTCGGTCAATCCCACTCTCCCGTTAGAGAGTGCAATCTAAGCGGTCGATCCATTTCCACCTATCGACTCCATTCTCCCCTTGGAGAATGAAACCCAAGTGATCGATTTGATGTTGTTATCCATCGATCCGACTCTCCTACTATAGAGTAAACCCAATTCTTCCCATGTTTTTCTCGTTGATACAGGATCTACTATGCCGGGGGGCATTCCTCCTTCTCCTGTGAAAACCCCTCCAGGTAATGAGGCCATCCTTTTTTATTGGGGTGCGCTAACTGGACCTCGTCTTCCCTCTCACATTACTTTCAAGATTACAATACAGGTTTGTGGTCAGGACGTTCCTCATGCATTGATAGATGAAGGTTCGTCCGTCAATATTTTGTCCTCTATTGCTTGGAAAACTTTGGGTTATCCTCAGCTTGTGCCGGTTACCCAGACTCTGTTCACTTTTAACAGAAGAACCAGTCACCCTTTAGGGATTCTTCCTCAGTTTCTCGTAACTTTGGGAGGGAAAACTATCTTTATTGATGTTATGGTAGTCCAAGACCCCTTGGATTTCAATTTACTCCTTGGGTGAGATTATGTCTATGCCATGAAAGCTATTGTGTCCACTCTATTTCGTGTGATATATTTCCCTCATGATGGAAGAATGGTAACTATTGATCAAATTTCATTTGTTGGCCCTGACTTGACCATCAACCCAATGACCTCCCTAAATGGTTCTTAAATGCAGACGGTATCACCCCTGCCATAGGTCAATTATGTGTCATTGTCTCCCATGAATTCAACTTCTGATGATTTGGATCCAATAGTTGACATGGTGATCTCTTCGGTAGGGATATTGGAGCTTGATCTCATTATCCCTGACGAGACCCTTGACATGTGTTCCTTCCAGAGAATTCCTCTTCCATCCAGTGAAGATATCTTGGAATCCATGACCGATTTTTGTCCCTTAACATGTTTTCCTTCTAGAGAATTATCCTCTTGGAAGACATGATCAAGAAGAGTCATAGTTTTTCTTCTCTGTGGAAAGCTCATTAAAAAATGAAACAAATGTCACGAGCATAGTTTTGCTTCTTTGTAGCAAGCTCGTTAAAAAATGAAACAGAGGTTACAAGCATAGTTTCTCTTCTCTATGGGAAACTCGTTAAAAAATGAAACATATGTCTTGAGCATAGTTTTTTATCTCTATAACAAGCTTGGTAAAAAATTAAACAAAAATATGGGGATTGAACCCGAAGCCTTGAGCATAGTTCTTTTCCTATGTCAAGCTCGTTAAAAAATGAAACAGTCACCTCTCCTGTCAGGTCGAATATTTCTCTAGATCTCCTAGATTTCGAGTCGAGTCTTTCGTTAGGTCTCGTATTTGAACCTTCCTTTTATCCACCCTTATCTGTTTTCTCCATCTAGTGAAGAAATTGGTGACAACCTCAAAGTCAATGAATGAATTGAATCTTGGAGGGGGCATGTCTCCATCCTTTGATGATCATTCTAGAGTTAAGCCACTAGCTTTCAAGCTGGGGGCAGAGTACCGAGCTTAGTATTTGTTCTTTCTTGCGCTCGTAAAAACATGAGAATGTAACCGAGCAACCTTTTATCTATTTTTCAGGCTCGCATGGATACACAAAAAAGGAACCCCCTTGAGTCTCCTTTAATCTCTTTTCAGACTCTCTAAACATGAAAATATTGTCGAGTGATCTTGCTTCCTTTCACACTCATTAAAAGGTTTTAAAGGGTATATTTCGAGTGATAATTTATCTCTTTTTCGACCTCGTGAGACTAACATTACGAAAAAGGACCACATTGGAGTCGTCTTTAAGTCATTTTTAGACTCTCTAAATATGAAAAAAAACTGAGTTTACCTTCTCTGGACTCGTTAAACGATCATACATTGAAGGGCCCATACGATACCGAACTCTTACTTCTTCCAGTTTGTTAAACAAAAGAAGAGGGACTTACCAAAGGTGAGTTATATCGAGCATGTGTTACCCTCCTCGTTCTCGTTAAACCAAAAAGAGGTACTCGCCTACCTGGATGGGGGAAAAATTGAAGGAAGCAAGCCAAGTATTTTTTGAGAACATTACCAGTAACCCTTATAGTCTACCTTGAACACAACATTTTATCTTTGCACACATTTTGATCTGTCGAACTTCTGCACTGAACCAATCCTTTGAGTTTCTTCACTCCTTTCGGTCACCTGACGAAAGTCACAATATCCACTGCATCATCATGTTTTGGTCCATGTCATGTTTCTTTTGTTGTTCCTCAGTGTTCAAGGGAAGTATCTGCCTCAAGAGTCAACCATCATAAATATCTTGTTTCAATACTCGTGTCAGTCCATATTCATTTGATCTACCAATTTACATATCTGTGTCAATTTCGTGTCATTGATGGGGGATACATCAAGGCCCTCCTGTGACGATTCTATTCCTGTCGACCTTAACACATCATCCAAGAACTATACTTAGAAACCAGTTAGTACCTTGGGACCTGCATGCCTCAATGGTAGGCCTCCTCACTTCCGAAAATGGGTTTATATCATTGACCCCTGTTCGGGTGATTCCATGGATGTTCGACTTCAACTCATCTATTCACATTCGCTGGAATGTACTAGGGTACCTTGGGAATCATTGTCGTCAATGGTGATTTCCCTCGTGCTTGTTAATGGTTTACCTCATCGACCAGTAATCAAGTGGTTTCTACCATGTTCGACATCATAACATCTATTCACATGGTTAGACTCGTACCGCATCGAGATCCGTAAGAAGACCCTGGGTTGAGTGATCACTCTGATATATACTTTTCCCAGGTTGCGACAGAGTGTCTTTGAACATTGACACATATACTGTAACATAGATCCACTTTGTATTGGTCTTGTCTATGTCTTGTCGTCTCATAGATCCATTGTGTAGTCTTTGTGGCTACGATCAGTTCAGGTCATAGAAGTATATATCCACATTGTATCTTCAATGGCTATACCTTTTTGTCAATATAATTATGGATCTACAATGTATTCTATGGCGGCCATACCTTGAAAGGTCTTTATCACTCAAGCATAGGTATGCCTTCATTGGTTTTGAAACATGTCATAATATTTGTTTGATGGTTGTGTGCACCTTTTTCCAGCCTCTCTAAGTCCATACCCTTGCTTGAAAAAGTCTACAAAGTACTTTAGTCATCATTTTCTTCTGACTTTTCACTTTGGGGGGAAATATGTTACACATCAAAATTACTCACTTCAATGATGACCCATTGTCATCATTACTAGTGTCACAAGTGTCACAAACATCATACTACCATCTTTCCTATGTCATGTCTCTAACGACATCATAAGGACACTTAAGACACCTTCAAATACTGGTTTAGGAAGGAGAAATCATCTGATGAGGAGTACAAGTCTTTTTACATGAAGAAAACCACTTAAAAATGTTTTTTGGAAGGCAACTCTCCTCTACCCACTGTCATGGAGTGTCGACGCTCCCTAGCCTTTTTTGGGGGACCATTGAAACACTATGTGCACCCTTTTGGGGGAGTGCTACCCTTCCTGAGTGAATTTTGGTTTGTTGAGATAAATCAAGGAAGAATCCACTCAATCTTTGAAAGTGGTTGGATTCGAATCAGAGGTCAAGGCATGATCTTAGGGAAGATCCACAACTAAAGGAGAATAATCCTCAACTTATCCCAAATATCTCTCAAGTGGTTGGGTCTCTCCAAGCTTATATAAGGAGGCCTTCTCATGGTAAAAGTAGATATGGGTATTGAGAGATACCAAACTTATGATCTCATGGGTGGTATTGGATATTGGAGAAGATAGAAAGCATCAAACTTATGATCCCATCAGTAAGATACCATTGAAGCATAATCAGTGTGGATTACTTGAGCATAGGTTGGAACAAGATAGCTGGAAGAAGTTGTTGCGCCTTCATCAAAGATCTTTCAGTACTCTTCATTTGTTCTCATTAATATACATATATGCTTGGCCTGTTTCTTTTAAGTTTGTGTTTGTTCTACATGAACTTGTCTCTAGTAGATAGATCTGTTTTTTGAGCTAATCTCGGTAGAATAGGAAGTTTTTTGTATCTTTGTTTGTTCTACAGGACTTATCGAGGATCTTAGGATCGAAGCTCAACTTGGACTGTGCAAGGACAAACGCCAATAAAAAGGTACACTTTTCTTCTTCCTCTTCATACATTAGCTTAATTAGATCTAAAAGGATGTCAGTGACCAATGATATCACCCTTTGTTTCTTGGTTTTAGGAGTCTAGAGACCAAGAGGGAATCCACTTATCTACAGGGGGATTCACCTATAACACATGCACAATTCTTATAGTTGATGTTTTAGACTCGCTTTCCCACTGGATATGTAACTAGTAGTATTAGAAGCCAAATTGATATTAATATCTTAAGAGGCCTCAAGACCCATTACTATTATGTAATAATTGATAATATTTTACCTATTGTGGGAAATATATCAAGTTAGGAAAAGGGACCAATATTGAAATTTATAAGGTTGGGCTAATATTAAAGAGGATGAGTTTACATGTATTATATCCTTTGAAATTCGATAGTTTGAGGGAGGAGGTTGTTGAAGTACTTTGTCTATTGGAACGAGAATTTCCACCAACAATCTTTAACATTTCTATGCATATTTTGATACATTTAGAATATTAACTAGAGAATTGTGCCACACTCAGAATGATATGGATGTATCCTATAGAATGATATATGAAGGTTTTGAAAACATTTGTTCGTACTAGGGAAAACTAGAAGGAAACATGTCTAAGGGATATTCAATGCAAGAGGCCATGAGATTTTTCATAGAATATATGAAGGATTTTAAAAATGTCAATCGACGTATATGGGATGATGACAAATATGAGAGATTTTCAGGTGAAGTACTATAAGGAAATGGATGTCTGTTCAATCTATCACATCAAGAAAGAAGTGTGACACATTCCTATGTTCTTCAAAACACATGCTTGTTCGATAAGTGGCGTAGGTAAAAAAACAATACACAATAATTTATTTACTCAATTTCATTTACACATTTATATTATTAATATTACTATTTATATGTTAATATTCTATGTAGAAAATATGAAGAAGAGAATCAAACATGGATGGAACATCGACCTCAAAAGTGCATGAGATGCCATGATTTGATTGGAGGTGAATCTTTTCCAAAATTTCAAGAATGGACTGCTAATGTAGTTAGTGATGCAAAAGAATAAGGTTAAGATATAATAGAGGAGGAAAGTGAGATTTCACAATCTTCACATTTATGGGCTATGTGTTTTAGTGGAATGTGGTCATATGGTAGTCATTTAAGAGTTGAAGAAAAATACAAAGGAACGACAAATTGTGATTTTGTTGTTAGTATTGAATTTCTTCATGAAACTGAGAAGACGTTTTATGTTAGATTCATCCAAGAAATTATTCAAGTGGATTTTTGGTGAAAATAGTTATATATTGTTAAAATGTAAGTGGATCCGACAATCCACAGTACAACTTGATGAGTATATATTTGTACGCACAAATACATGACAATTTTTATCAGAGTAGGATGAGCCTTATGTTTCCACTCTTCAAATTAACCAATCATTTCTAATTGATGATTTAAGAATCCCATGATGGTCGTATGTCATTCAAACAGAGTCTTGTTCAAAATGAAAATTCATGGAAGTTGTCGATATAATGCCTAATAGGAAATATGTTAATTTACAAGAAACATTCGAAGAAGTGGTTGAATACGATGATGGAGTGTTTGAAGAAGAGACTTTGATTACGAATGAAGATATTGGGAGAGAGAATGTATTGCATGTAACATATGAGGATGAGGAAGAAAATAAAGAAGATGCATACACAAGTGATCAAGATTCTGATCTTGGTGGAAATGTAGATGATTATGATGATGTTTTTTCACCATAACTATGCTATCACCTTAACTTGTTATCTTGTCACCTAAACTTTGGTTATATGTATGGTGTAATTTATTATTAAATGTAATAAATATCTGAGTATATTTGTGCTTATTCACTGTTGTTTTACTAATAAATTTTTGTATCTAATCATCATTATTCTTATGGTACATTGTATGCAAAACCTGAGATGTTCACTGTTGATTTGAAGTGCATTTCACTTACTATTAAGGGCTAATCATAAACCCATTTGATCATCCTAATATATGTTTGGATTTTGGAGAAATCAGTCAATTAAATTATGAATATTGTCATCGTTTAACCACTGTTGATTTGAGTACAAAATATGAGTTTGTATTTCACTTATTTACTTATGATTTATGGTTGATTTACTATAATAAAGATCTTGAGTATAGGTGTGCTTATTCACTGTTGTTTTACTCATAAATTTTTGAATCTAATCATCATTATTCTACTAGTACATTGTATACAAAACATGAACTATTCATTGGTGATATCAAGTGCATTTCACTTACTGTTAAGGGCTAATCATAAATCCATGTGATCATCTTACTACACGTTTGTATTTTGGAGAAATTACTAAATTAAATTCTAAGCATTTTCATCATTTAACCATTTTTTATTTGAGTAAAAAATATGAGTTTGTATTTCACTTATTTACTGTCGATTTATGTTTGATTTACTATAATAAATTTCTTGAGTATAAGCATGTTGATTCACTGTTGTTTTACTTATAAATTTATGAATCTAATCATCATTATTCGACTGGTACATCGTATACAAAACCTGAGTTTTTAATTGTTGATTTGAAGTTCATTTCACTTACTATTAAAGGTTAACATAAATCCATTTGATCATCTTACAACATGTTTGTTTTTTGTAGAAATTACTGAATTAAATTATGAGTATTGCCAATGTTTAACCACTACTGATTTGAGTACAAAATTTGAGTTTGTATTACACTTATTTACTATTGATTTTAATATATATAAGCAACACTTCAAGGTATGATTTTAAGTGGCATTTTTTATTTCACATGCCCACTTAATTTTTGAGCACATGCAATAATAAAATATGAGATTCAAAATCACATTCCACTGTTGTTCTATTGATTCAAGTTGTTGATTTATACATTATTGTTTATTTCGACTTCAGAAAATGAGGAAAAGGACTTTAAGGCACACATTAATAGATGATAGTGATCATAATGTTGAAACATTGATATAATATGAGCACTTTCGTAGAGAACATGTGACCAAGAATAATGAATATTTATCTTCTCTTGGTTTGAAAAACATGCAAGTTGTAAATCCACTAAGTAGTATATTATTTGTTTAATAGTGTTCAATAAAATTTTAAAAGAAAGAGATTTATGTATATGGGAAATAATATATATTTTTTTTTATAGGAAAGAAAAAAAGTGCAAAGAAAATGTGGAGAAAAAAAACGAAAGTGAAGATACAATGTCGCCAACTCATATAAGCCAACACATTTGTGATTCAATAAATACAGTTGGTGAAAATAATAGTTGTGATGATGTGCAACCTGATATAACACATGGTTATGTGCAACTTGGTGATCTCTTAGCACAAAGTCTAAGAGAGATTGTTGAAAAACATGATTAGAGCAAAGGAACACTAAGTCTGCAAATGATTTATTCAAAATCAAAGGATGTGTTTGAAGTGAAATCTACGGAGACCGATATTGATCTACCTAGTGCTACACCTGATTTGACGAAGGAGAATGAAATTATGATTAATGAAAGTCATGAAGAGAGACCACTTGCATTTGGTGTGCCTCAAACTACACTTGTTGCATCTACAACTTTTGATGGAACTAGTACTGGATCAACCAGAAATATTGGTAGTGGTTTAGAAGAAGTGTCTTCTTCTATAAAAAGTCAAAGATTGAGTCAATATTTGTACATATCTATAGAAAGGAATGGAAGATAAATAAAATTAGAAGGAAATAACCCATTCTTGGTTGAGGTATCGAGAGATGGTGAGACCATTGGGAAAAATGTTGCAAGGTGGGCCTCTAAGTTGGGAGTAAAATCTAGTTCCCATTTGGATATTTTCAAATCAAGTTTTGCAGAGAAATATCCACGAAGTATGGAAAATGTTATACAAAAAATGGAAAATGATTTTGATATTATTGGTGGAAAAATCTCTAGAAAATATTACAAGGAAAAGATGAGACTTTTGATGAAAATTTTTAAATACAATTGCAGAAAAATAATCATGGAGGGAAAAGAGAGGTTGGACTCCACTGTATCTCCCAAACAATGGGAGGCTTTAAAATAAATTATGCATTCCAAATAATATTTGACAAAGAGGAACAAAGGCAAGAGAGCAAGAGATAACGAGAGGGCTACATATATATTTGTGTGAGGTAGGTTGCAGGAAAAAATGGGAAAATTTGCAGTAAGTGTATGGATTTTTGGTTCAATTTACGTTGTGTTATTTATTTTGATTTTTTATTTAAATGGTTATAGGTTGAAATTGACATTGTATTTTAGGTGGAAAATAGTAATAGAGAAGCAAGTGAAGAATGTATTGTCAATTATTATATGGCAACACGAGATCCTAGTAAATATAATAGTAGGATGAAGTGGAAATCTAGTTCGTCAACATAGATTTCATGGCCATTTGTTAGAATCCCAGTAAGAGCCTCTCTAGATCATGTCAACTCAAATGAAGGTAACCAACATGCAATGAGGTGCATATACAGTCTCAAAGTTAAAGTTTCGTAGTTGGTTGCCTCCTTTAAGCCTATAGTTTATGCATGGAATGAGCATAATTCCATGGATTCAGATGAGGTAAGAGGATCTATTGATCTCATTTATTCTTGTTTGATAATTTTCTATACAGATACCTCTTAATATGTAGATTGAAAGGATGAGCGTAGGAGAATCCAACCCAGTTTCTCTATTGTTGGAGTGATCTAGACATCACAAAGGCCCACACTAACATCTAAATCCACTAACATATAGCCTATGTGACTGTTGTCCTAATGTTTTGTTATTAAATAACTCAAAACATATTGATTTAACATCATAAAATTATTTTTCTCGACATTATATCAATCACATAGCTGTTGGAAAAATGAACAACAAAAGAAATAAAACACCTACAAAGGAATTTATCCTTCAAAGCATTTTTTCATTCCTTTGATCAAAGATTACAAGGTAAAATCTACAGTCGGCTTGAACTAGCAGTTGTATGCTCATTAAAATCACTTCAAATAGAAGTGTTTGACCTGTGAAAGGAGGGTACAAATAAAATAGTATAATCTTCTCTATTTCTACCTTTCCTAGACAACAAATCACTCTTCTCCCTCTCAATCACTAAAGCACACTCCAACAATTTATTCTGGGCAGTAGTTAAGTTGTTGAGATGAATGGGGGAATAATCTTTCCATTCTTGGAAAGCAGTTGAGCACGAATCCCTAGTCCATCCATGATCCTAGGGAAGATCCTCATCTGAAGGAGGAAAATTCTCAACTTCCCCAAGGATATCTCAAGTGGTTAAAGCCTCTCCAAGGCTATATAAGCAAGCTTTCTAATGGTGAAAGGGGACTGGAAAAAGGAGAATCACACCAAACTTGTGATCTCATAAGTGGTGCTGGAACAGAGATATTTTGGAGGAAAGAATTGGTAGCATGAAACCTATGATCTCATAGGAAACACACAGTCAGTCGAAGAAGAGTGATCAGTGAATTTTCCATCATCTAGGTTGTGGATCTTTCGAGCAAGGGTTAGACAAGGAGGACTTGGCAGAGCTGGTGCAATCAATCCATGGCTGTAAGCAATGTTTTTTCCTCATTAATATAATTTGCTTGGCATGTTTCTTTCTAGTTTGTGTCTGATCTTACATGAACTTATCATTGATAGATAGATCTATTTTAGAGATAATATCAATAGAGTAGGAAGTGGTCGTACTTTTTTTGTTTACAGGACTCAGCGAGGAGCGAAAGATCAGAGATCAACTCAGAGTGTGCAGGGACAAACGTCGATAAAGAGGTACTTCTATTCTCCTTCCTTCTCATGTGTTAGTTTGTATAAATTTGAAAGGAAGTCAGTGTCCACGTTAAGCATTTTTTGTCTTAGAGTTAGGGTCAAGCTCTTTGAGGCAATCTACCTGTCTGCAGGGAGATTTTCCTATAACACCTATCATTTCTACAGGGGTGAGGGAGATAGGGGGTTCAATCCTGGAGACTTTGGCTATGTACTTTGACTTTGTTATGTTATATGAATCACAATCTTCTTTGGTTATTATATATCAGTCTTTTCATATAATCCACTACTCTGTTATTTAATTCTGTTCAGCTTAGTTATTCAGAATTGTTATCTTCTGGTATAGCTCATGAATATGAATTAGATGTTTCTTTACTGTCTTGTATGACCCTACATCTCTTGTACTTGGTTATCTTGAATGGTATTCTTCACACCTTTTTATCTATTATAACTGATATCTGGTTTCTCAAAGAACTGGTTTATTTAGATGCATAACAAGTTGTCCATTTCTTAGCCTTCTCAGTTATCCCATTGTTCCACACATACTTTGATTATTAAATTTCTTAAGTTACCAAGCATTCTTAGCCTACAACCCTAAGGAGTTTCTTGGAGTGATAACAAATTGGCGTCGTTGCCGGGGAGAGGAGATTGAATCTCATCTTCCTTGGGAGATGAAACAGATCTAGCTTTGATGATAGGCAAAGCCTGGACACTATTATGGTTGTAATCATCTATCTGGAAACTCCATGAAGGACGAATTCAGTGGCGACTCCACGACATTCAAATGTCAAAATCAGTTGTTGCTCTTTTGGCTCGGAGGTTTGCACCTCTGGACTTCTCTTCAATTTCTGGTTTCCCACATCCAATACCTCATATGTCAAAATGGGGAGATTGTCTACCTATCTTCAAAGAGGAGAAAGAAGATAATCCTGCAGAACACCTCAAAAAGTTTCATGAGTGCATGGATCTACTCAATCTGCAGCATGAAGATGTTCGTATGAAAAAGTTCATGCATTGATTGGAAGGTGATGCACGTAGATGGTATTTTTCTTTACCTCCTTCAAGCATTTCATCTTTAGAAAAATTTCACAGAGTATTCAATGAGCATTGCAAAAATTTCTTTTCGGAGCAGTTTTTATTTGGTAATCGCTGTGAAAAATATGGATTGGATAATAAAGTTGAAAATGCAAATAGATAAGAATTTCTCCCTCATATCCTGCAGCAACTCCCAAATGATCTTCATGATAATGTGTTTTTCCATCAAAACGAACTAGAAATGGATAATAAAGGAGCTGAAGATTCTCCCATTAACATTATCTCTGATTTTCATCCATATGGAGAGTTAATTTATTTAGTTAAGAATCATGAAAATCATTTTTCTATTGGTCATACATCCATTGAAATCATTAAAGGTAGTTCACAGTTTTCATATTTGTATATCAAGGGAAGCTGTAGTTATGATGAGGAACAAAGTGATACTTCTCAAAATCTATCTCAAAATCCTATTACCGATAACTCTATGCCACCATTTTCATCTCTGTCATTAGAAATGTTTCTTGATCTTCCTATATTTGATAAATATAATGATGGAGAGGAAGTTGTTGAGGTTTCTGAATATTTGGTTATTTCTGGAATTTCATCTAGTTGTACTGTTCAACACAGAGATGGTCATAAATGTATCTATGATGTGGTTAATGATATCTTTGAAGAGCATTTTGAAATAAGGAACATCTATCATTATAACCAAGATATTGATGATCTCCGGGAGAATAACCATAACATTGATGCTTTTGATATTGTATCAAATGCATCTACTAACTTAGGTTGTTATAAAGACGAGATTGTCCCTTTTGAAAACCCCAAAGATGATTGTCAGATTGACACATCAACAAGTAACGGTTTTAGATCTGCGGTATATGATGAGGGCAGCCTACAGTTTCCAGATTTGCAGACAAAGAAAGATTTCAGCATATATGAAGAAGGAGATGGTGTGCTGGAAAGTTCAGATCAACAGTTGATTTTGTTTTCTCCTTTGACAGAGTTTGAACAGTTTTCTTTAAACAAAGAAACTAGTGAAGGCAACCAACAACAGTTCAGTTCTCAGTTGGGACAACAAGGAAACTATCAAGGAAGACATCTATCTACAAATAGAGAGCCAATCATTGAAGAGAAGCCATTTTTCATGAATTAGAATGCTTCTGATCTTGATTTTAGAGACCCGATGGCTGATTTGATAGAATTGTATATTTCAGACCCTTTAAAAGTTCCAGATTTCATTCATTCATCAATATCCACGGGTGAATATGACTTGTTGGAAGCTTATTTATTACTGCTGATATGTTTAAGTTATTTTCTATTAAGTAGTGATAGAGATAAATTCATCACAGTTTTGAAGTTGCTCAAATGGCTATTATGGAAATCTTCGTTTACCTGACCAAATTTCAGATTTGGTTAGGAGTAGGGATAGGGAGAGGAATAAGCTCGCCATACGAGCAATTAGATATTTTTCATTTGTTGAGTTCATGAATAAACAAACAAGATACATGCACGTTGCAGGTTTGCAGAGGAACAGTTGCACAGGCCAGATGACTCCATGCCCAATACTAAAGGCAACTGAAACTACTAGGTTCTTGGTGACCTCACAGGAAGGTATCCATCCCAATTGGAGCCAAATGTTAGCTCCCAAAATGAATCAGTCAATTTGTTTCATTTTGTAGGTGATAACGTGGTCATTAATAGGATTCTATATAAATTTTTAGATTTTAAAAGTGTCAAAACATAGGATTTAAAATTGTACCCTAGAAATAAATTGATCCCCAAAAGGCTGTTTTTAAATTTTGTGAAAAAAGATTTTCACCAGCTAACATATGTTGCTAAGTTGATGATTAGTTGGTGAAATCCTTAGCATTCAATAGTTAAGGTGTACTCCCCGAAGGCAAGTAAGCTGGTGAAAGTGCTAAACATGGATTTCACTTTAATGGTTCCAAATTCAAAAAGGGAATAAACATCAAATATGAGATCAGAGATAAATGTTGTGAGCAACTTGAGAAAGACGTGAAGAGGATAATAGGAGGTGAGTTACTATGTGAGGATGTGCCCATGGGAATTCAGCGCTTCCCAAAAATTGCACCTAATCAGAGCAAGGCAGGGGAGGAAAGCAAGTTGTCCATCAAATTTGGACATTGAAAAGGAGCTTTGCTACCCAAAAGAAGGTATTGTTGTAGCTAGAGGAGGAAGAACACTTTGATTAAGTGTCAACACTGAATAGAAGAATCATTGGTGAAGACCACTAGTGCATAGAGGAATAAAGAGAAGAGGATGCCCTCAAAGAAAATGAAACTGACCATGTTCCAGCAGAGATACTAAAAAAGGCTAATTGTATGCAGCTTGTACACCAAGGAAAAGATGTTCCTGAAAAGATGGAGGCATTTAGTGCAGGTGGGATAAGGTTAAGCAGCAGTTTCTATGTATATCAGATTTCAGTATTGAACAATCTGCTCTGGTCTCGGCGTATGTCTTTCGTTAGTCTGATGTTGGTGAGCTTTTTTTTTTGCTGCTATGGTTTCAAATATCTGAGTTTTCAGACTTGGGGCTAGCTTATTCTTAGAATACCCTGTAAGGAATGCATTTGAAATTTATCTGGGTGCAGGTATTTTGTTAATATGGAGAATGGACAGACCAAGGCACTTGAGCAGGTGCATCCCTTATGCAATAAGAGACCTTCGAAGGACTCAGAGACAAATAGTTGCCAGATGGTTGATTTTCGGGCCGTTATGGACCACTCTTACAGAATGTTTGACTTCTCATTTACAGTCTCAAACACTCAAAAATGCAGAGAGAGTAGCTAAAGTGGAAAACAAGGACAACAAATTCAAAGTTGTGATATCCCGATGCATGTGGGATTTTGCATTGAGTAATAAAAGAAAAAGAAAACGCAGGTGTATTTGCAAGTGTTAAAGGAGCCAACTGTCAGATCTTGCCAAGTGTTTGCAGATTTTGTAGACATAGAGGGTCGTGTCACACCAAAGCGCCAAGAAGACCAATGAGTTGTTGTTGTCGAATGCTTGCAGGTGTGAAAGGTATCAACAGTTTATGCTAAGTGCTTGCAGGGTTTGGAGTTGCGATTTTTACAAACTCTGTATATGAGAAGGGTCATTCCACACCCATGCATTCAATAAATGTTGCAACGCTTCCAAGTGTCCTCCTCAAAACAACAAGAATCGGATAAATGAGTACAGGCTTGATTGATGCGCTGAAGAATTGCCAAGCATACGCTCCTCCATTGCCCTATAAGTAGATCACAGAGGATGATACATCAAAAAATGCAAAGAATTATCTTTTTCTTGTGCTTGTGATCCCTTTCAAACTATAAGGCTCTGACCCGGTATGAAGAGCTCTGAAGATGTATCGACCATTTTTTTCGTTGCAGTTTATGTCAATGGTATATTGGATGCAAAGCTCTGGATGTGTTAAATTTAGACAAGCTTGCATGATTGAGTCCTGTATAAAAACTTATCTTATGACATGTTAGTGATTACAGAAATGGGTAGCTTCCCATTTGGATGTAAGCTCTTCATTTTTTAGGTAACAGTAATTTGAAGTTGGATCTGCATGGATGCAACTTGCAACCCATAAGCTTTTCTGAATACACACCTATTCTTTTCAAGTTCAAGCCTTAATGTTTTCTGAAGAGAAGGAAGCCTCTTCCAAGCCAGCTGAGATAGAGCCCATTGAACTCTGGATGATTACAAACTCCAGTCTTATTATTTTCTGAAGACATGACAAGCTCTTCCAACGAACAAATAGTGCATTTAGGTTTTAAATGGTAGCTTTCTGATGGAAAAATGAGAATTAAAGCGTCTTTATCTTCCATTAAACCAAAGAAAGGTTGAAGGAGACCTTTTTTGTCCTCAAATAGAGCCTCAATAGCAGTCAAATAATTTATCATTTCAAACAAATTGAGGCAGTTCGAACTTGGTTTCAAATCATCAAGATGTTGAAGAATAAAAGATAGGTGGCATGGTGTTTGATATTAAAATATTTAGTTTGATTCAAGGCAGAGGATCAGAAGTTCAAAATAACTATTTCCAGATTTCAAGTTAATTATCTCCAAATCTAAAGGACACTTGACAATTTTGACCAATTCAAGGCTTTGTATAGGTAGCCAATCTTCAATCCTAGATTTTCAAGCAATGTATCTTCTTCATCTAATTCGAATCCAACACTTGAAGCAGCTTTTCTAGCCTTCAGTTCAATTTCTTAAAGAAGTTTGGTGTGTTAGCATGAAGACTGTCTCCTACAGGAAGTTGTTAGTGCAAGTAGTCTGTTTTCTACGCTGTGCATTGCAAACTTACCCGTCTTCAATGAGGGAGAAGCAAAGTCAAACTTGACTTCCTTTTCAGTTTGAAAGTGAAGTGATGACTCATGGTCTAGATAGTGATGACAGTTTGAAGATGGAGACTTTGATAGGGATTCTAATCCCTTAGAAATAGGATCTAATTCCTAAAGTTTTGTAATAGATTAGATTAGAAGAAAATATGTAGTATTCGATCCCTTTTTGGAGGATCTGAGTTAAGCATTGTAAGGCTATTTAAGCCTATCATTTCTACAGGGGTGAAGGAGATAGGGGGTTCAATCCTGGAGACTTTGGCTATGTACTTTGACTCTGTTATGTTATATGAATCACAGTCTTCTTTGGTTATTGTATATCAGTCTTTGCATATACTCCACTACTCTGTTATTTAATTCTGTTCAGCTTAGTTATTCAGAATTGTTATCTTCTGGTATAGCTCATGAATATGAATTAGATGTTTCTTTACTGTCTTGTATGACCCTACATCTCTTGTACTTGGTTATCTTAAATGGTATTCTTCACACCTTTTTATCTATTGTAACTGATATCTAGTTTCTCAAAGCACTGGTTTATTTAGATGCATAACAAGTTGTCCTTTTCTTAGCCTTCTCAGTTATCCCATTGTTCCACACATACTTTGATTATTAAATTTCTTAAGTTACCAAGCATTCTTAGCCTACAACCCTAAGGAGTTTCTTGGAGTGATAAAAGTAGGAATGGTGATAAAAATGATGAAGGGGGATGTCTGTGAGCTTCTACAAATATCATTTGGTCAGAGAACAACAAGTAGGTTGGTAACAACCAAGAACGTATGCATTTAGTTTCTATTGATGCATACATGTTGAAGAGGATCAAGGTAAGGATTCCCTTAGTTAATTTTTAGTATTTAAATTGATATGTAATGGTCGAAGGCCTAGAGCGTGTAAGTGTTGTTAATGCTAGAATGCACTTACATAAAATGTTAGTTGCATATTATGTTATGATTGTTTATGGGATCATAACTAGGTTAATTCAGGAGACATACTCCTTATATAATAATGAATATCTATAGAGCTAGTCATGTGTGAGACCATAATATGGTTGTATATGGAAGGTCTATAGAGCTATGTGAGTGCTCGATGGTATCTACTACATATCTGATGTTTGGATTGCAACCTATTTTCCAACACTGAAGAGTAGTTAAGGATTATATTCTTAGTGTTGTGTTTGGGTGGAAAAGGAAGGTAACCAAATAGTTAGGCAAGCAGTAGGAAGTGTGTGGATGATCTGTTGAATCATTGGCTAGACCTTCCAACACATCATGGTGGAATACATGAAATGGTTATGTGGTATTATGTAGTCAATGCATGGATGCATTGTGTAGATGTGACCATGGGTATTGGAACATTGATTGTTATCTTATTAACTGTTGCATTATGAAAATTCTGTGTGACTGATAATACATGTGTATGTAATGATGAGTTCATTCCAATTGATATTTAGATTAATAGAGATAATTGAATTATAGTTGTAAACAATTATGAGAGCACTTTGTGATTTTTTCTTGAATCATTACTGTGAAAATATATATCTTGTACATGAGATATTGACAATTTGTTTGGCTGAGGAATGTTGAAATTGTAAGAGGAAAGGGGTTTGGGATATGGAAGTGTTGTAAGACCATAAAAAATACCAATGCCTATCACTACAAGAGTCAAATTGTTATGAGCAGAAGCTCATGTCTAGAAGTTTTATTTTTCCTGTATAAAACAGTTTTGTGAATTATGATTTGATAATTACTGACGAATTGTTTTGGCCGAATGTAAATTGAAGAAATTGCAGGTAGAATGGTCTTGGATATGGTAGGGATGTAAGACCATAAGGAAGACTGATATCTAATAGAGTAAATAACCAAATGATTTTATACATGATATCTCTACTTTCATGTATAATATCATATGATTCGTAGTCTGATATATAATTTTTTCTTTGCAAACCTTGGAAATTGATGGTTATTTAAGGATACCATATTCTATTTTTGTATTTGGGTTGTTGAAAACTTCCATTATCCTCTAGTTATGGGAAAACAAGGAATTTGTTGTACTGAGAGGCATATTCTACAACCTAGTATGGGGGACATG
>ML779196.1:917865-930457 GCA_009831015.1 Picea engelmannii
CCTTGGTGACTTGACTCAAGGGCCAAGTGATATGAGAGAATCCCAACACAAACCTGCGGTAGAAATTGGCAAGACCTAAAAAGCTGCAGAGCTCTGTTAGGGTGGTTGGGGCTGGCCAATCCCGAATGACTTGGATCTTTGCTAGATCCACATGCACCCCCCGCTCATCAATAATGTATCCTAGATATTGATCTTGCATCATGCCAAAAGTGCATTTCTCCAAATTGGCACACAACTTGTGTTGCCGCAGTGTTTGGAGGACCTGTCGAATGTGGTGGAGGTTCTCTTCCCAAGTCTAGCTGAAGATCATAATGTCATCCAAGTACACCACTACAAATGAGTTGGTGAATGGCTGCAGGATGTCGTCCATTAGCCTCATGAAGGTTGCAAGGGCATTCGTCAACCCAAAAGGCATGACCAACCATTCGAAAAGGCCCTCCTTGGATTTGAATGCAGTCTTCCACACATCAGAGGGTTCGATTGGTACCTGGTGATACCCAGACTTCAAGTCGATCTTGCTGAAATATTTCTCCCCCTTGAGTTGGTCCAAAAGGTCATCAATCTGTGGGATCGAGTACCTATTCCAGACAGTGATCTTGTTCAGTGCCCGATAGTCAATGCAGAGTCTCCAAGTCCCATCTTTCTTCTACACCAACACGATTGAGCTCCCATAAGGTGATGAACTCGGCCAGATGTGACCTTTCTGCAACAGCTCCTGAATCTGCCTCTTGATTTCGTCATTCTCCATAATAGAGCGTCGATAGATGGGTCCATTGGGCAGCGACGCACCTGGGGTCAGATCGATGGGGTGCTTGACCTGGCAGTGTAGAGGCACCCCTGTGGGGGAGGTGAAGATGTCCTCATATTCCTCCACAACCTTATCCATCTGTTTTTTTCGTGCAACGGGGCCCTGTCTGGAGGTCATGGCCACAGTCTTCCTCTTTCCCTAAGGGTGAATCATTAGGAAAACAAATTTCCTTGTTTTGGAAATGAGCTTACTGTGTTGTTTTGCAGTAACCAAAGAGATGGTGGTAGGCGGTGCTATCTTCGGTATCCTGTACAACTTATTGCCCAAAGTGATAATAACAGCACGAGGCCTGGACTCATACACAACATGTCACTTCCACAAGTACAGTTGGCCTAATAATACATCAGAAACATCAAGAGGAGCAATGTCACATAATACCTCATCTATGAAGGGCTTGATGTTGTAGGGAAGGCGACATTGTTGACTGACGCGGAGGTCCCATCCTTGGTGCAACCACCCAATGGTGTATGGTTGTGGGTGTGCTGTGGTCAGCAAGCCCAGCCGCTTCACGACCTCTACCGAGATGAGGTTCTTATGGCTCCCGTTGTCGACAATGAACTGCAACGGGGAACCCTTTACCCACATCTTGGAATGGAAGAGACGCTCTGCCTCCTCTGGATCGTCTGGTTCCTCCTTCTGCATATTTGTGGTGGCAACAGTGGCGTTGGGCTCTGCATCAATAATCTGCTTCACCCTGTCATTCCCCTTGTCAGGTTCTGATTCAGAAGCCTTCAACTCGGCTACCAGTGACTTCTTGGCCCGACACTCACTTGTGTTGTGAGTGGAGCTCTTATGGAACTCACACCACTTCCCCGTGTCCTTTTTTGGCTTCGTGGTGTTGTTCTTTGCTTGTGGCTTTGGCGGGTTGCCCGGGCTGCCCCGCCTTGGCTTGGTCCTTTGTTCTACGGTTTGGGGGTACCTTTCCCCTGCTTCTGATTTGCAGACCCAAAGTCTCGCCTCTTCTGTTTGAACTTCTGCTCAATCTTGGCAGCATATCGATATGCCACACCAAGCGAGGAGATGTTGAGGAACTCCATTTCCTCCTGAATGTATCTGTGCAAACAACTGCAGTACTTTAACACCAAATGTTTCTCTGAATCTTTGATACCCAACTTTGTGCGTAGGGTATGAAATAGATTCGTCATCTCATGCACATCTTGGTCCCTTTGCTGCCGTAGTGTAGTCCATTATATGTATTTGTCCTCATAGCTCCCCACGGGATAATATTGTTCCTTGATGGCGTCTCAGAAAGAATTCCAAGTGGGTGTGACCAAGAACAGAGAGGGTTCTCCCTCGTCATGTTGCTCCGAGTAGGTTTCCCACCAGTCCTTGACATGGGGGGCGGCTTTGAGGAGTGTGAAAATAATCTTTTCTCGGTCGAAAAAGTCATGAACCGAGAAATATCCTTCTAACAGATTCAACCATATATCTATGGCATATGCATCTATTTGGCCCTCAAATATGGGAATGTCAAAGTTTACTTGTACCTTAAAAGGAGTGGCACCTCCAGAGTGGCTGTTGGATGTCGATGCGCCGCCAGTGGGAATCCATTGAAGAATCTGGGCAAAGTTGTCCATCATCACATTCCTTTGTTTCTCGAGGGCCTCCTCGAGCAACATTTTGATAGGATCTCCCGCTCCCTCATCTTTATTTTCTTCCCCCATGGGCAGTCATCGGGGTTTGCGAGGCTGATCTTGCAAAGGTTCAACCAGATTGAGCCCCAACTCCTTATACCCTGACCTCGTTGGGGACATGCCAAGAAGGATCGAGAATGAGCATACCGCTCTGATACCACTAATCCAGATTTATGTAGGAACACAATGAAATACAGAAATACACATAAACGAAAAGATGCAGCGGAAATAAGATTTCATTTCATTAATAACAAATGACTAAAATATGCTTACAGACAGAATGGAAATCAACTAGCTAGGGCACTGGTAGCTTATCTTTGAGAAGAGATGTGGCGGCTGCTGGCCTCTGAACTGTGTTCCAATGAGGCTCGAAGGCCTATTATTTTTGGGAACAATGGAAAACCCTAATCATCCAAAGACCTAACCCTAGGAGATGAAACGCCAAGATTATGGGCCCCGTTTGGGTAAGTTGGTACATCAACTTCCCGGGGACGTAACTTTGGCATACGATCTCTGTTTGATGCGTTCCATACCTCGTTAGAAATATCTATCCGAGGACTACAACTTTTGGGTGAGCAACATTGATCTATAATCCATGTTGCTCCCCGTTTTCCCAAAATATGTCATTTAAGGCCTCAAAATGACTTCGGAAGTTCAGGACCCAAAAAACTGCTAAAAATAGTAAATTGTGCGGAAACTGAAAAACCGAAAGAAGCAATGGTGGGGGTCCAAGTGGAATAGGTCGGTGGCCACCAATATTCACCTGGATCATTGAGGAGCCTAGTGTGATCTAGTCGGCCTCACAAAGGTCGTGGAGTCGGTTTTGTGATTGTATGAACTGAGTTGTAGTGCACGCAATGCCATATATTGTAGAACCATAATAAAAGAGCCTGAGAAGCCAGATCTTTGTGGACATAGCCCAGGAGGGGTGAACCACGGTAACACTTTTGTTATGTGATGTGTCAATTGCATAATTAATTTTTGTAAGTATTTAGATGATGAATGAATAATTATGTGAGATCTGTTATATGTTAGATATGTTAGAATGCATGCATAAAATTAATATATGAATGGATCTTAAGAATAATAGAAAGAACCACCAAGTCAAGGCTTAAGAAGAGGAAAGGAAATCCCAGATCCCCACTTTTTCCTAAACTGCAAGCATATGAGCATTGCAATCACCCATAGAACTATCTTAGGTGAGACTGCGCAGTATATTCCGTGTGATGTGTTGCCTTCTGGTTTACCAAGAGGGTCGATAGTTTTAGAGGGATTTGTTGGAAGCTTGTTCAGATCCGAACCTCGGTCAGCCCAAGAAGTATTTAGAGAGAATATTATCAACCAAAAAATGGTTTTGTTTCTGGCTGGAACTGCATGGCATTGAGTGAGTGGGATCTGTGAAAGAGTCACACAGAAAATGAAAGTATAGAAGGAAATGTTCAGACTGTGGAATCCAATGAAGACGGAGATTGAAAGATGGTTGAAAAAAAAGGAGATGGAGTTTGCACAGAAAGACAACAGAAACCCTAAATTAACATCGTGAAAATATCTAGACAAGTACGTGTTTAGTGACTTGCATGAAGTATTTTTATGTGATTTTCCGCATGTGTTTCAGGAGTGGATATTGAGGTTGAAAGAAAACCACCCTATGAATCCAATTAGACATCTCAAGTGGACTCTTGTGGACATCACGGAGTTACAACAAGTTAACAACAAATTCACGCACGCAGTAGATTTCTGGCTAGATAGTATTGTTGCAGGGTTTATCACAGAATTTGTAGTAGATACTGCGAAGCCTTATAGTGCAACATAGCAAGAATTTCTAAAGGGACCCAGAGGTAGGTATATCATATCATTGTATACTTCAATCAAGATATTACTATATAACAAAGGTGTAATGACTATGGCATCAAAAAACTAAACTTCCCTGTGTGCATGGGGGAAGGGGGGCAAGCACTGACATAAGATGGAAGCATTAGGGGAGAGATGGATAGGGAAAGAAGGAGGCCATGGACCCAATCATGATATAGGAAGATCAAATAAAATAGATGATGGAAACAAATGGAAAGATGCGTTGTGGAGTACCCTACCAATATAAGATAAAAAATAAGAAGATAGCCATAGTAGATAGAAAAGGCTTGGCAAGTGATGAAGAAGAGGTAGAGGACCTCCGGGTTGTGGAGCAGATTGAGGAAATCATGTGCACAACGTATGAAAGGAAGAAAAGAGGTATGAGGGCAGGAACGTAAGGCATAAATTCTACCCATGTTAGTGTCAGTGTGGAACCCATAACCTCATGGGCAACTAATAAACTAGAAAGAACACCACCATTTAGACAACCAAATTTTAGTGGAAGAAAGAAAGCAGTAAGTGCACCCAATCAAGGAGCAGCGACTGGAAGAGTCAGCTTAGGAAGTAGTAGTCAAGTATCTACACCGCACATAGTTTGTAGTTCATCACCATTCAAAATGGAAGGACATGATCCCACCATCAGGTTACCTGAATTCAAGGGAGAGGCATTAGAGGATCCTGAAAAACATTTTTTTTATCTGTAAGAAGATATGGGAAGCAAAGTAGATCATAGATGAGGATACAAAACTTGCATAGTTAGCTATCACGCTAGGAGACCACACACTGGATTGGTACATGAGCTTAGTTGCAAACAATCCACCAAGAACAAAAAGGACGATTGTAGATGTCAAGAAGTTATCGATAAATGAATTTTAGAAGCCTATCTTAGAGGATCAATACATAAATGAGATGATTGAAATTAGGCAGAAAACAGGTGAGTTTTTTTAAGAGATTGATCATAGGTTTAAGCGTCTTAAAGGTAAGTTGAATTATGTCATGATTGATATGCAACATATACATCTATTTTTTAACTCACTATTACCACATCTGAAATACCCTTTGAGGAAGCATAAGTTTCAAACTCAGGAAGAGGCTCTATAGGCATCCCTACAACAAGAAGAGAACCAGTATCAAAATATAGATCCAACAATAGAGGAGCTGAAGGAGGATCTGAAGAACCTAATATTTCAACTAAACTAGAATAAGGGAAAAGATAAAAGAGAAGTTGTTTGGTGTGCCACATGCAGGACAAAAGGACATCACAAGAATGAGTGCCCAACTTTTGTGCAGTACATGGCAACAGGGCTACCAAACCCTTTGCCAACAGGAGGACCATGGTGAGAGATCTGTAAAACACATGGACATGATCCATATTATTTTCCAATGATGCAGAAGTATCAAACAATACCCAAGAGTTCATATAGCAACTTTTGCAAATCAGTGGGTCATGATGACAAATATTGTAGGACAATGGACTTGATGAGGGAAAGAATTTCATACACCTATAGGGTGCAGGCTTAAGTGATGTCAGGGCAAGATGCACCTCAGTTTAACCAGATCCATACAACACTGCGCAACAACAATATAACACTGCACAACCACAATACAATAACACACAACCACAATATAACACCACACAGTATAATTAGGTGACTCAGTACAATGCACCACGCAGAGATCGAACTGGCTACAGAGGTGGAGGTCGAGGTAGAGGAGGATTTGGAAGAGGCAGAGGACCAGTAGTGTGACATAACTTCCAATAGCCGGGACACTATGCAAGGGAATTTCCACTTCCACCCACGACATGCATGTACTTTCGCGCAAGAGACCATGATATAGAGGACTGTCCAACATTATTGGGAAAAATTCAAGAAAAGCGGAATCAAAACAATCAAAATGTATAATGGATCTATGCAGAAGCCAAAGATGATGGGAAGAACATCAACATATTCGCATGCATAGGAGCTAATACAGGAGCTAACGCAGTACGATAGGATCCAGTGAAACACTAATGGGTGAAGAAGAATACCGAACCACATAAACAATTCAACATGGAGAAAGAAAAAGAAATATTCAAGGAGGAAAGATAGGAATTCCTCAAACAAGATATTGCATCTACATAAACTGTGCAACACACTCAAAACGTACCAATGTACAACATGCCCTCCTCAATGAAACACACCAATGAAACACAATCTCTAGAGTAAGTAAGTACCATAAAGACTTTTCTGCGGTCCTGTGTTAAGCTACTGAATAATCCATCATCTATTAAAGTGTTGCAAAATATGTTAGAAATATGTAACACATAGGTAGAGGGGAATTTAGAGCAGAAGACAGTCAATCACCTCCATTCAAGAAGGAGGACAAGCAGGGAATTCATATTGAATGCTAACATTGTGGATTTCAATATGGGAGACATTATATTGGACTTAAGCTCTAAGGTCAATGTCTTACCTAAGAAGACATGACAATGTATAGGAGAGACCACATTAGGCTACTCACCTATCCAACTGAAACTAGAAAGCCAACACAAAGTTCTGCCAATTGAAAGGATAAATGGTGTGATAGTAGATCTGGATGGAGTGTGCACTAAGGCAGACTTTGAAGTGATAGAAATAGTGGATGGCACAACACCTTATCCAACATTGCTTGGCTTGGATTGGGAATTTGATAACCAAGCCATAATCAACTTGAAGACAAGGAAGATAAAATTCGAATCAGGAGAGTATAGAGTCATTGCACTACTAGATCTATCTGAAGGAGAAAGGTTTGTAGATCCCACTTCCTTAGATCTAGAGGAAATCAACCAGTTATACAGAACCACCATGCACAAAGACGATTATGTTAATCCAAATGCAGATGGGGTACTCAGTTGAAGGAGAATCACATCATGTGATTCTGACTTAGATACATTCTTGTATAATTGGTAGCAGATATTACATGAAGTATCCACAAGAAGGTGCGCAAGAATAGACCGCACAGTAAGATGGGTGGGTACCGAGATAAGAGAACCTCCTAGTTTTGGGGAAATGATTCATGTTTCAGGATCTCGTGAGCAGTAGGGGATCAAATAGTATGGAAAATCTAATTATTACCTTATCTGCACAAAGAAGCTTGTAAGGATTTTTTGTATGGTAATACGAGTCTGTCTATCGAAGAGGTGGGTTGTGAGGCTCGTGAGTAGTCTCTCTAGGCAAGATATTTGTTGTTGAATAAGCAGGTTGTCATACCCATGAGCAATCTCTCTGGATGAGATATTTGTTGGGAATTTTTCCCTGGTGCGCTAGGCATTAGATGTAGGGCTCATAGACTTCATGTCCAACCTATTGCTAGTAACCCTGGAAGGAAAGTGGGGTAGTCAAAGGAATGTTGAGCAGAGAAGGGGAACACTTCCTTGGGTTTGACAAGTGTGTGGGGGAGGAGATATTGTAGGCTAGTTGTAATAGAAGTCACCTTGGACTGAGAAATTATTTTGTGTATTAGACCTTAGCTTGCCACTAGGAACCTTATTTTTCCCTAGTGGAGTTAAGCGCCAGCTCGAGGGTGACCTGTCGCTGGAAATTTATGAGCAACATAGTCTATGGCTGGGAGGAACGTCTGAGTTATGCGCGTAGTTGGTGACTTTCATAAAAGATAATTGTTCTTTATATGTTTGTCTCATTTTATGTGTGCATATTTATCTATGTTGATATGGTTAATTTCTTGTATGTTGAACGCATATGAGTAATTGTTGTAATTTTGTTTTACGCTGCTTGTACATGTAAGTATGGTGCTTATGGTCTGTATATGTAGATGTGCATGAGTATGATAGATGTTAATATTTTTTCTTGTAAGTTAACCTTATAAGTTGTGTGGTGCGATTCAATCTTGGTTTGAGCACATTACTTCAAGAGATACTGCACATAACTGTGTTGAGTATAGAATATGCACAGTGGATTTTCGGAATATCATTGTCCATTAGTAAGCTGGATGACATTACAATATGGTATTCGAGCATTTTGTAAGGGAGTTGTAGCAGCGGGACGCAGTCTGGGTGGATGGGGACGTTAAACAACTAGCATACATGGAGTCCCCAACAATAGATATTTCCTAGCCAACTTGTGAAGGATCCCTAGAGGGAAGTGGGAAGGCTTGAGGGATTGTGTGCAGTGAAGGGGGACCCCATTCCTTGGGTTGTGCAGGTTGAGGGGAAGAGAGATGGTGGATTGGGATAGTAGTAGGAAAACTAGTTTGTTGTGGGACTGTATTGGGTTGCGAGAGACACCCACTTTTGTGGATTCGTAGCCCCATCTTGGGTTATTTTCTACTGATATTTGGAGTATCAAATCTACGGTTCGAAGGAACGCCCATGCCCTATAGTCAGTTGCATTTTCTTCCAAAATATAAGTGTTAGATCTTTGTTCTCTATTTTTAGTAATGAGTTTTATCCTTGTGCATAAACTCCGATTTTTTAGTAATTTACATGATGTTATGGGGATGTAATTTAGTTGCATTCATGGCATGAAATTGTTGTTAGATGCATGAGTGTTCAAGCATGTTGCATTGCATTTAATTGTAATTGGTATCATAAAAAATTTATGGGTTTAGTAGTGGGGCCACTACATGTTGGCTCTTATAATTTTCCTTTATAAGAGTGATTCAATTAGGATATCAAACTAGGTTCATCGTTCAAACCCTTTTCAACATTTGCAACGCTTCGAATATCTAAAGGAGAGAAATCTGACGACGATAAATGATCATACTCATTGACACACGAAGCATGGGATCCTCACTATCTAAGCTTCCTTAACAAAAAATTATGCGAGTTCCTCATCTGTTTGACATCATCGAAGTCTAGCTGCCCAACCCTCTCCATGTGATTCTCTAACTGTTATTTTTATAGATTCATCACTTGTTTTTATTTACAGATTCCTTGCTGGAATATTCTTAATCTTTTACTTTAACTGTGAAATGCACATAACTCTAATTAGAATTGAAGCGACTCTCTACATCTCACGACTTGTTCTCGAGGGAATCCTCTTGAATTCCTTAACTTGGATTTGTATCTTGTTTTTGTATCAAAAAAAATGGTGTGGCTTACTTGGAAACCCCTTTTATAAACACTCTCAGACACTTGAATTAGTAGGGATATATCAGTCACATAGTGGATCCTTGTATTCCCTAGTTACTCTCTAATCAACATGCCTAATAGAAGATAACTACTCCACAACCTCTCATGCCCTCTAACCTTGAGCTATGATACTGAATTTTGGTTTTAATAACCATCAACAAATACATACACAAATATGAAGAAAGGGACACATGGATTTTAAACTTAAGAAACCCCCGAGAGGGGAAACTATATTCAATTAATCATTCTCATGTTTGTTTCTATTGTATTGGTCCCTTTAAATAACAATAGGTGACCATAAAAACTATGTCGTAATTAGATAGTTAGTTCAACCATATGCATAAGTATCACCAATAGTATCTCCTTAAATATTTCCATGAATCTCTCAGCCAATCTTCATCCCTAACTTCTCTCTTTTCTTCTCATCTTTGATTCTTCCATAGACTTCTATGCTTGGTCTACATTATTACAAATCCATCATATTATTCATGATTCACAAGTAGGATTTAATCCTTCATAATCGATGGTTGTGAATAGAGTAAACATTTCTTTGATGAAAGGAATGCAACATTCGTGAATGAAGGATTTTGAATATTGTCATTGTAGGAGTTTTAGGTACTATTGTTCATGCAATGATCATGACATCTCGTCATAATCCACAAAATTGTGTAAGAGTGCGTCCACACATATATGTTTCTTTGACAAACATTAAATTCAATTTTGCATGATCTTTGCATTGAATATTGAAAGGAAGAAAATATGTGAAAAACACTTCTTACACAAATCCATGAAAGAAGAATGTGAAAAGAATTCTAACATAACAATTACAAACAAATGAAAGAAACAAAAACCATTAAACAACATGATTTCTCGAGGAAAACCCTTATGGGAAAAAAATCTCACACTCCAAAGCAAGCTTAATGTATTTTTCATTGATGAACAATGGTTACAATATGCTTTCAGAGCTATGCTTTAAATTTGAGTAACTTGTTGTGAGCTCCTTCTTGCTTGGATCTCTATACCAAATCAGACCTACACTACGCACTCCAAAATTACACTAACCAGCCAAGCCTATATGGCCGAACATGCCAACTCCCAAGGCCTATCCCATGAAGGGTCTTATAATGAAATATCCCAAGCCATTTAGTAGGTTGTGTCATATAAAATACTATAATAAAATACCATGGGGCCATAAAGTGTGAATGATAAACCCATCATTGTGAATTGTATCATGGCTATCCTAACCACTCTATGTTTGACTCAACAATTAAAAATGGGTGCTCTTCATACTTGTCTTGTCCAAGTTTCCCTCTTTATTCTGTCTTTTCTTTTGTTTGAGAATAATCATGTATAAATGAGAATTTGAGCAATTTAAATGCTCTTTATTCTCTTTGCTCCCAATTTTTTTCTTTGTATATACATATTTTTTTTATTCTTAGATATGAGGTTAAAGTGCTACTGGGTTAGAGTATCCAAGCTTCGTGTATAGGACTAAAAAAGCTAGGTGCTTTTGCATGTCACATGACCCTTCTCTAAGTATCTAGTGAATAATAGTGACTAACTATTTTGGTTTTAAAATATGACCTTAAACTACTTTTAATTAACTATAAGTTAGTCTTCTTCTAAAAACTAATAACTGAGTGAATACCCTTAAATAATATAAATTAAAAAAAAAAAAAAAATCTTATTTTAATTCAATAATTATAAAATGTGCATACTTCATTTTAACTTATATATTAAAAATTAAAATTAAAATATTAACTTCCTTACTTTTATAAAGTCGTAAGTTTCTGTGTTTACTTTTTCACATTTACTTAATCTAATTAAAAAATTATTATCTTGTACAATTAATTGACACGTTTATATAATTAGCAATAAAATATGTGATTAAGAATGGAGTATGTGAAGAGCTTCACCTTATTTACTACCTGTAAAATTGATAACACATTATTTACCACCTGTAAACTTGGATGCACTTCACGTTAATCCAATACACACTTAACCTAAATCTTTGTGGAACCGACTAGCGACTGGCCGATACCTTTCGGCGTTCTCCAACCGCGAGTCGGCTGTGCTAGTAATCATATATAACATAAAAAAAAATTTACGTGTCTTTGTGTAAAAGTGAGTTTTCGTTTTACAATTCCATTCTTAATTATATTTATAAAAAACTATAATTAAACGTGTGTGAAAGAGGAGGAGACGAAGAGTATAATGGCAAAGTAAAACTTTTCCACGTACCAATACCAAAATTTCCATTTTTCATGTACCGAGGACTTCCAAAACCAATACCAAATTTTCCATGTACCCAGTACCGACTTTTTAAAGGATTCCAACGTTCTCGGCTTGAATTGTTATACGTCACGATCATAGGCTGGCCATTATACGTCAGGCCATAAGCCGGCCATCTGTTCGATCAGCGTTTACTTGTTATGCGTCCGAATAATCAGGCTTGGAATTTGACATCCCACAGGACATTTTTTTTCTTTCAATACGTATTTGAGTGGTATAATGAATGTTAAGTTGACTGTTAATTAAAATAGGAAACCTTAAATTCAATACGTATTTGAGTGGCATAATTAATGTTAAGTTGATTGTTAATTAAAATAGGAAACCTTAAATTCAATACGTATTTGAGTGGCATAATTAATGTTAAGTTGACTGTTAATTAAAATAGGAAACCTTAAATTCAATACGTATTTGAGTGGCATAATTAATGTTAAGTTGACTGTTAATTACGCCGATAGGGGTCCCCCTATGGGAATCGGTGGATTAATCAAGCTTTTAATCATAAATTTCAATCTTAGGGTTGAAAATTGAAGATGCTGGCATATTCTTCGTCGTCCTCCCAAATCAATGAATGGGATTTAGTTTTGATAACTTCCTTGTATTTTTGAATGCGTCCGTTAACCTGTTTACTTTTTAACATTTACCTAATCATATTAAAAAATTACTGTAGCACTGTATGATTGCCACGTTAAATGATTAGCCTTTAAAATTATCACGTTTGAATTTCCTCAGCTCTCCCCGAGCGTCTCCCCAGGCGTTTCATTTCTGGCTGTCCAAGCGTTTCTGGTTGTCCGAGCGTTTTGGATGTCCGCACGTTTCTGGCCATACCCGTCATACAATTACCGACCACGCAGTTGGGGCGATTCATTTTCTACATGCAATGGTGGTGGTGGAATGTGC
>ML779196.1:950196-960558 GCA_009831015.1 Picea engelmannii
GCCCCCTTGCTTGGTGAAAATAAAACCAATTTCCAAGTCCCTATGGGAGGAGGAGAGTAACCTCTATCCCTGACTGTCGCTGAACAAGAAAGAAGAGTTTCTCTTAGAGCATCATGGTCTAGCTAGGGGGTGGCTAGTGGTAAATCCATTCAGGAGTGGTTGTGCTTAGGTTTGGGAGGAAACGAGCACCCTTCTAATCAGTTGCTTCATGACCCTGTTCTATTGATAAGTATTTATATACTTTGTGTACTAGAATGGAAGTGATGGTTGAATGCCTTTGTTTATGATTAAATTTTACATTGTTTGATTAATCATTAGAAATGCGCATTGTTGTTTGTGAGCCCCGTAAATGCATGGTTTCTGTTTGCCTCTGCTTAGCAGCAAGATAATTATTAGACATGGATTTTTAGATGAAGTTGAGAATAAGTTAGGATTCTAGTATTGGTCGAAAAGTCCTTATGGGAATTTTCCAAAGGATTGGTATCGCAAGGTAAGAGCCGGGGTAGACTTTACTGGAATGATTTAGTCTCATTGATCCCTCAAAGGGTACCTTTCTCTATTTTAGAAATTAAGCTCCGTGAATGGGAGGTGTTCCCTTCAAACCAGTCGTCCAAGAGACCACAGGCTCATACACATGGCCTAAACCAAATCACGACTAAGAATTGGGCATGCAGCCCCAAGACCAGTCGGAGGATCCATATGACCAAGACCTAGAAACCCTTCGTTAGGTTTGAAAGGAGCGAAGATATTCTGACTTCGGAACTCTGAAAATTTGGAGCTCTGAGACGCCATGACCTTACAACCTCCAAAACCAACTGAAGGAAACTTGTTGCTTCGGTTACCAATGAGGTTGACCAACATCTGGTGGTTTCCCTAACCGTGACCGTGGGATCCGTCCCATCGTTAAACCCTGACTCACTTACCGGTCGTGAAGTAAAGTGAGCCACAGATCCGAGGGTACTAGGGATCCTCCATGACTGTTGGATCTATGTTGTGTTCAGACTGGCGTTGACCACTTCAGGAGAACAATGGTGTCATAACACCAAAACCCTCGAATGTCGGAGTTGTGAATTAACGTGGACCATGGATCTAAGGATCCTTTGGGACCCTTCTCAACTGTTAGATCGAGCCTAGTGAAAGGATAGTGTAAAGTAATCTAGTGAAGTCCTACTTCGAGAGGTTTGACATCATGGTGAACGTGAATATCGTCAGAGCGCCGAAGGCCGGAGTGACGTGGCATGTTGATGTCACCTAGGGTGATGTGTACCCATAGTAGGTGTGCCACATGTCATCCCAATTTGGGACCTTCACAGACCTCATGTGTCAAATAGAACTTGACACATGTTACCAGTTGATTGGGCCACATGTCACCCTTGTCTTCTGCCAAATGTCTTCCATTGGATCTACATTGTGGTCAGTCTAGTGTTGACCACTCTAGGAGAAAGGGAGTGTGGAGCAGGTAGTATCCCCAAACATCGAACTCACGAAGTGACGAGAACCATAGATCTGAGGGTGCTTCGGGACCTCTCGTGACCATTCGATCTAGACCGTGGTCAGTCCGACGCTGACCACTCCGAGAGTAAAAAGGAAATTGCACAACCAAACCCCCAAACGATGAATTCACGAAGTAACAAAGGCTATATATTGGAGAATCTACGTGGATCTATTTCGACTGTGGGATATAAGGGGCATTGGAAGGTTGTCAAGCCAGAGTGATGTGCCATGCTGACATCACCCAGGGTGACGTGGAGCCACAATTCGATGTTCCATGTGTCACCTTGATTCATTCTTTTCACAGACCCTATGAGCCCATTAGAACATGACACGTGTTACCCATTGAGGGGGCCACATGTCATCTCTTCCCTCGTTGTGTGTCATCCCCCTAGCGCATGCTTGCATGGACTAATGGTTGGTGGAGTACTCTGAACCAACAAGCGTTTAGGACTTTGGGAAAATTGGGGTGTTGGGACTCTAGGAGTTAACTCAATCGAAGGACCAGACCCACCTTTCCCTGCCCCTACATTTAATGTGTTGTCACGTGTAATTGTGGACCCTTCGTGAGTCTGGGAATTCTGGACTCCGGAGGTTTGGAGTGGTGTGATTGAATAAGACAAAGGGGCTAAAGGCTGGATCTACGTGGAAGGATTCCAGAGGATATGCGCATAGAAATAAAAAGGGGCATTCAACACCAAACGCCGAATTTCCCCTAGTCCTAGGTGTTAAACGAGGATGAGGTTCTGTCATCAGATTGGACAGTGGATGGAATTCCAACATAGATGCAGGAACGTTGGGGAATCTCTCGGATTTTGGGGAACTTGGGATGGTGCAAATAAGACGGACCTACATGGATGCCATGTGGCCCTTGATTAATAATGCTCAAAGAGTTTTGGAAGGGCGTATCTCCCAATCCAGAGCTCAGATTTGAGCATGGTTGTAGTTGTTGGAAATATCTTAATGAGTAGAAGAGGATGGAAATATCGAAAAGGGTATTCAATATAATTAAGAAAAGAGAAATTTTGATGTCCCATCCGTAAAAAGGGTACTTAGGGGTCAGGTGTCTTACAATAGAACTCCTCCTTGAGGGCATCTACAAAGGTCACCCAAGTGGGTTCTCTCCCGAATGTCATAGATTCATCTGTGGTGTAACTCTCCCAGTAACCTTCCCACCAAGATTTGACACAGGGACAGGATTTAAAGAGATCGAAGGTGATATTTTCACTCTCGGAAATGTTTTGGATAGAGTAATAACCTTCTAGTAAATTCAACCATTTTTCTAGAGAATATGCATCTATCTAGCATTCAAATAAGGGGATATAAAAATTGACTTGTACCTTGAAGGGTTTCACACATTTGAAATGGTTGCTTGTCTAATATGCCTTGACTGCCATCAGTAGTCATCGAAGGATCTGAATGAAGTTGTCCATCATCTCATTCCTTTGTCGCAGATGAATTCCTAAAGCAACGTCTTGAAAGGATCTCCTTCTCCGTCATATCTCTTTTCTTCCAGCATCGAAGGTCACTTGGGTTGGTGAGAGCGGTTGTCCTAAAGCCAAACTAGCTTGAGACCCAACTCTCTATACCCTGGCCTCGTCCTGAGGGACATGCTCTCAGAAATGACAAGGAGTAGACTACTCTGACACCACTGATCTAGATTATGCTGAGAATGAAATGAGATACAAAGGAAAATATAACAGAAACACACAAATACAATGAAACCCAACTTCTGTTAATGAATAAAATAGTAGAACATTGGTTAGAAAGGGGTAGCTTATCTCTAAAGAGAAAGAGATGTTGGCTACACTTCATTCACAATAAGGTTTACATCACACTCCATTTCATGCTTAAAGGACCTCCTTCACCTCGATTATATATGAGAGAGTGAGAGGAGAATAATTCCCATGATGCGAGTGGGATAAATTGGTCTAAGTTTACAAAATGTCATAGGCATGTAAAACACTAGGACTTCTCGGGAGGTCACCCATCCCAATACTACTCTAGCCCAAGCGTCCTTAAATGTGGAGTTCTAATGGGATCCAATGCATTAAAGTTGTAGGCATTACATTACATTCCCCATCAAAAGGGTGAATATCATGGTTTATCAAAACCATAGGCTCAGAAATGTTGATATAGTGGAGAAGGTGGATGGTCACCGAGATCCACCTGGATCACAAGGAGTGGAATCATATACCCTTGGTGACATGGGTGTGTTGAGAAGATCAGTACGAATTCCTGGCACACCCATGATGATTTGGAGTTGGCCAGAACAAGAGAGCAAGCACAAGGCAAGGAGCACACCTACGTGATGGGGTGCATTGGTTTGAAAATATGTGTCGGTCCAAAGGGTGTGTTGGTTCTAAAGTGTTCAACTAAGTGAAGGGGTGCATCGGTCTGCAAAGGGATGTGATGGTCCAAAGGGGATACATCGATTTGGGAAAGATCGAACGTATAAATGAGTCAAGGCATGGAATTCAAGCAACCAAGCAAAGGATGAAGTTCGGTCTGAGGTTGGCACATAAGGGGCAGATCACAGACTTGGAAAATAGGGCACAACGATGAATTCTTGGTGAGGAAGATCTATGCAACTGGGAAAAGACATAGTTGGACAACCTTGGTGGTGTGAGGTGAGTAATGTGACTCCTCCCAAGCATTGTAACCGGGCTAGTAGTACTCTTGTATTTTAACTATGTTTAGCATAATAATAAGACAAGTGAGGTGTTAGGGACCATTGGTGCCACCCACACTTATCTATCTTGTGTCTCTCTTATGTTCTTGCATGCTTTGCATTTGTATACTTAAATGACTAAGTCTTGAATGTGTTCACAACTATCTTTTTGCTGAGTGGGAATTGTCACAGTGTCGCATGTCTAAGAGATTCCGAGACTTGACTTGGGCATGATCCTTGGGGGTGTGATAGGTGTTATCAGAGTAGTTTCACAATACTTGTGATGATTATGAGAGTATTGATATGAAGATACATACAACATAACATACTTCAGGTAGTTCAATATGAGGTCGACCTAGAGTATACCAAGTTGTGTGACTCCTTGGAAAGAGGTGGATGAGGTTGCATTGTGGAGGCAGGTCATGGGTGATTCAAGGCAGAGTGAGTCAAACGTCCCACCGTGACCTAGGATAGAGATGGTTTGGTTATAAAAATGAACCAATATCCACAAGGACATGGGACAAAACATCTTTGAGCCAAGTCAAGTTGGGCCAAGATGAAACCCCAGGTACCTTGTGGACGATTGGTGGAATGGAGGTATGGTTTATTGTGATTATGTTTGTCTATTTCACTTAACACAAGAATAATGAGATGGTTCAATTTGCATAGAGTTGTGATGGATTGGTGCATTGGGTGCCTTGGGTGGAAAACAATGCAACAAAGACCATCAATCATGTTTTATGGATTTGATTATCGATGGAATAAAAATACAAGCCTTGGTTGACTCAAGCATCTCTCATAACTTCCTAAAGACAGAAGTGTCAAAGGAGCTGGGACTTAGAGTTTATCCTTGCAGAGTTGTGGTGAAGGAACTAAAATCTAAGGAAAAGGTGGCAGTTGGGGTCGCCTCCTCAATTCATATATGGCTTGAGAAGTGGGAAGGTCAGGCTAATTCTATAATGATGCCTATGGATGACTTTGAGGTGATTCTTGTACATGAGTTCCTTAGAGAGATGCATTTGGTCCTCATGTTGTGGATGGAGAAGATGATTATACTTGGTGAACAAAAGCATTGGGTTGTGCGCATAACCTAAAGGAATTTTCGTGGAAAGGTGCAACTTGTGTCTGCATTGAGTGTGAAGAGAGCAATGAGGTGATCAAGATCATAGATTTATGCAACAATAGTTGGGGATGTTCAAGAGGATGGAGTGGGTATGCCTATTCCATCGAAGCTCACTAACTTATTGGATGACTTTGTAGACATAATGCTAGACAAGTTTCCAAAAGTGCTCCCACCAAGATGCACTATTGACCATTATGTAGTGATAGAGCCTCGACTACATCCACCAACGAGATCTCCTTATCGATTGCTTGGACTTGAGTTGGATGAGTTGAAGTGATAGTTAATAGAGTTGATGAATGTAGGATTAATTCATCCATATAGGTTTCCATATGGTGCCTCAGATCTCTTCCAAAAGAAGAAGGACACTTCAGAGCTAATGATGTGTTTGGATTATAGGGATTTGAACAAGAAAATTGTGAAGAACTGCTATCCACTCCCTCTAGCCCTAGATTGCTTTGACAATTTGGCCAAGGTCAAAGTCTTTTCAAATCTTAACTTGTGACATGGATATTATCAGGTGCAAATCGTAGATGGGGATGAAACAAAGAAAACCATGGTGATGAGGTATGAGAGCTACAAGTTCCTAGTGATGCCTTTTGGGTTGTCCAATGCCACTGCGACCTTTTGCACATTAATGAATGATGTGTTGTGTTTGTTTTTGGAAAATTTTGTTACGGTGTATTTGGATGAAATCATGGTTTTCAACAAAAGTATGGAGGAGCACAAGAAGCATTTGGCACAGGTCTTTGAGGTGTTGCAACAAAACCAATTGTTCTTGAAGAAGTCTAAGTGGGTTTTGGGTAGACTGAGATACCATTGTTGGTACATTAGGTTGGCCAAGGATGCATTTGCATGGACCTTGTGATGACCAAGGAAATTCAATATTGAGAAGATCCATGGAAATTCATGACGTGAGAATCTTCCTTGGACTGGTCAACTACTATTGGAAGTTCGTAGAGGGCTACTCCAAGATTGTTGCACCATTGACTGTCTTCTTGAAAAAAGAGAAATCATGGAACTGGACAGAGAGGTGCAACTCTTTGTTTGAGGAGTCGAAACATAGAATTTTGATTCATGTTTTGTTGAAACTACCAGACTTTGAGAAACCATTTGAGGTATAGACAAATGCATCAGATTTTTCCATTGGAGGAGTTTTGACACAGGAAGGACATATGGCTTCCTTTGAGAGCAGGAAAATCCAAGATCACAAATGGAGGTATCATATTCATGAGAAGGAGATGACTATTGCGGTACATTATTTGAAGACTTGGATAAACTACTTGTTGGTCAAGTTTTTCATCATGAAGATGGACAATCTGTCCACAAGTTACTTCGCAACACAACCAAAGTTGTCTCCCAAGAAAGCAAGGTGGCAAGATTTCCTTATAGAATATTGACATGACCATTGAGTTAGGTTGGGTAGACTTAATGCTGCCATAGATTCCTTGAGTAGGAAGGCACAACTCGTAGTTCTTGAGGAGCAAAAATTTCCTACATTAGGGGAAAGTCAGATTAAGATCGGAGAAGAATTTCAAGTTAAGATCAGAGAACGATTGGACCATGATCACAGATCAAAGAGCATTATGAAGCAAGTATAAGAAGGAAATATGCAGAAGTTTTGACTTCACAATGGAATGTTGTATTTTGGGGAATGACTTTATGTCCCAAAGTATTCCAATCTCAAGACGAAACTCATGAAGGAGTGCCACGAGTCGCCTTGGGCTGGCCACTTGGGACAATGTAGGACATTGGCATTGTTGGAGCAAGGATACTTTTGCAAGCCGATGGGACATGACATTAAGGAGTGTGTTCACACTTGCATTGTGTGTCATCAAGACAAGGTAGATACCAATTTTCAGGAAATTCCATTACAAGCTGTACCAATTTAGGAAAGACCATGGACGTGTGTCATGATTGACTTCATCACACAACTTCTGACGGTGCAAAGGTATAATGGTATTTTAGTTGTGGTGGAAATATTTTCTAGGTATGTGATCTTTGTTTTGATGAAAGTGCAATGCAACTGTGCAGAGGATGTTGCAAATATGTTTTTCAAGAACATAGTGAAGTATTGGGGTCTTCCTTTGAGCATCGTTTCAAATAGAGATTCAAGGTTCACAGGAAAGTTTTGGACAAAGTTGTTCAAACTTGTGGGGATGAAGTTGCTCAAGATTTTGAGCTACCATCTGTAGACAGATGAGAAAACTGAATGCATCAACATACTCCTGAATTATTGTTTGTGACAGTACATGTGAGCAGATCAAATGAATTGGATAGACTTGTTGGATGCTGCACAATTCAGCTACAACCTGCAGAAGAGTTCGCTAGTGGGATATAGTCCATTAGATTAGGAAAACATATAGCAAGGTTGGCGTTATCTCAGGCACACTTGATAGGTGCAACAAAGAATATGAAAAATTGGGAATATCGTGAGAGATGTGACACATAGTTCAAAGTGGGATACATGGTCTTCATCAAGTTGATCAAAGAATGGTACTCACCACCCAAAATAATGGCTCCATCCCTTTTGTGGAGGTTTGATGGACTGTTCAAATTCCTTGAGAAGATTAGCAACGTCACCTACAATTTAGAGTTGTCATATCACAAGAGGGTCCACTGTCTTGGTTTTCACATTAGTCAGTTGAAACTATGCTAGACGATTGCAGATGGGCCAAGTTGAGTTGATCCATTCAGAGTTTCGGTGATGATTGCGGACAAGCTAGAGTTGGAAGTGGAGAAGATATTGGCACATAGGATCATAGGAGTTGGCTAAATCAACAACATGAGTACTTTTTCCATTTGAGGGGAAAACCCGGTGAATAAGAGAGTTGGGAGAGATATGTCTCCTTGTGGAAATATGAGGACATGATCCATGAGTATGATAAGAGTCATTACAGATTGTAGGTGAAATGGAGGTTGCCAAGACGACAACAATTTTAGTGGGGAAGGATATAAATCCTTTTGCAACACCCATTGAGCGCACATGTTCCTTGGGAAGAATCAGAGGCAAGTTAGTTGATGAACACAAGGAGGATGCGATCGGTTGGGAAGGAAGTGTCTTATAGGCACAAGTAGGAGAACCTTGGGCACATGATGGTGATAGATGGAGCCAAGGGGGCACACACCTCACTTTCCTTGCAATGGAAGATGAAGAATTGGGTTGCACACACACATATATATCTTGTTTTTAATTTGTTGATATGTTCCTCTGGATGGGGTGACACCTGCCAACTCCATGCTACCTGGCACTCATGCGATGAGTGCAGTTAAAGCCCCTCCTCGCCAGCCTCCCCCTCCATCATTTCATCATGCATAACATTCAAAATGTGAGGGAGATAGTGCGTTGGGACATCCAGGGATGATTAATGGCGCACATTCTACACCAGTCATGGCTCTCCAGAGCAGGTACGAAGCAGCAGGGAAACATCACCTCAGCCTTCATGGTGCCTCTCCATGTCATCTCATTGATGTTCTTGAAGGTAAGCACTCAACGTGGTTAATTGATCCTGCTTTTTCATTTGGCTCTTCATTCTCCACCTAAAATCTCCTTCCGCTAGAGCCGAACCTTTGTTGATTTTCCCTCCCCTTTGGTGCATGTGTACATCTTATTGCTCAATTCTTCCCTTTGTTGTTTCTACGCCATGCCTTGCGAGAGGTGCAATCCTAAACGTGGGTCAGACTACTACATTTTTATATCCCGACACCGGTGTGCAGGCCCACCCTCGGCCCCCTCTTTGCCTGTTAACCCTTTTAGAATCCCTGTCGACCCTCTCCACTCTGATCAAAATTGGCACGATGATGCTCAACTCCCCCTCGACAATCTGGAGCCAATGCTTCAAATTCCCAACCCTCTAATAAATTGTGATGGTTGTCTAGTGGAGGAGGAAATTCCTCCAAATTGGATAGAGGATGTCAATGAGCTAACTGAACCAACTAACAACGCCTTCCCCTTGGTCCATCCTGATACTTCTATGGGTGGTTGTATGATAGAGGAGGAAATACCTACACAGTGGTAGGATGACTCCATTAAAGGAACAACTCCAAATGTTAGTGGGTCACTCAATGAGGCCACCGGGATATATTTATATGACCGCCTGGAAAAGGAGGAGCTCATCTGGATTTTCTTGAGGAAGATCCAGTTCATCCAGCCTTGGCAGGCCATGATATGAGGTTTGAGCAAGCTATTCCCATTCCACACATATTTTCGGAGGACCATTTGCAACTTATCTTTGAGATGCAATGGGAGATGACGGACTAGCTTCAAATCCTGCGCGCCCTCAGTTGTTGTCTGGATATGTTGTTTGAATCCCTGTCAAATGAGCTTGCAAAGAGTCATTTCCCAACTTGTTGCAAGTCATTTTCCTTCACCTTCCTCCATGATGGACACCCGAGTTCGCCAAAAGTTTAGCTTTTTTACTATCGTGTTTTCCGGTCTAGATAGGATGCATTTCCAATTGAATTATGTTTTAGCAAGACTCTTGTTCTGGTATACTGGCTTGTCTATAATCTCTGTAAGTCACATGTTCTGTTTTCTATGCACGTGGAAGAACAGGTGGTGGGTTTTGAAATGTGCAATGACATGTATCACTTTTACAACTTTTTAAGGTAATACAAACTTTTTTGTTTACAAAAAAAATAAAAAAAATTGTTGATATGTTTAATATTGGCTTGATATTGTATATTTAATTTAATATAATTAAACAATTTAGTATATATTATATTATATTTCATTTTTAATTCATTGATATGTTTAATATATGTTTGATATTTTATGTTTTGTTTAATATATTTTTCAATGGAATACACATTCAGGGAAACTCTCTAGGTACTTCTCCTTATTTCGAGAATGGTATGGGAGGTAAACCACTTAGTTTCATTTTTGGCAACCTAATATAGCAATCCCAATAATGTCCACAAAGGTATCCAACCTATGGAATTCACCCCTCTTGTTTGTAATTCATGACACTCAATTACTCGATGTTCTATTTTAATTCATTTTTTTCTTTGTTTCTAAAATGAAATGAAAAAACACACTTCATTTTTTATATATATTCTTCCTTCTACTTCAATATGCTAT
>ML779196.1:968152-999848 GCA_009831015.1 Picea engelmannii
TGTGAAAATTTAAAAATGAAGAGATAAATATATTTTGTTAGGTTTTAACTGAGATGTATTGTAAAGATATTTTGTGAGTTTAAATGATTTTTTGTTAAGGTCCTAACCCGCACATAGGTAGATCAATGTATTCAGATGTAATAAAGGTCAATATTAATAAGGCCTTTCAATAAAATAGAATAAGACTGATGTAAGAAGACCTAATAGAAGCTTCCTCTTCTAGAAGGATCTTCCTCTAGATGCTTCTCTTAGTAGACATATTTAGTATAAATAAGGGTCGAGGGTATGAAAACCCTAGCTTGGAGATTATTGTAATAGAGTGTTGCTCGACTGGAGGTTGCCCCCTCGAAGAGGCCTGTGAATATTGTTTTCTGAATCAAAGTGTTATTTCAGTTGTTGCTCTTATATTATTTCTGTGTTATTGTGGAGATTATGCTGGTTATATTACTGTTATTCTGCCATTTCTAGCATTTCATTTCTGTTCTGCGTATTTATTATATCTGGTATCTTCCAAGTGGTATCAGAGCACTTTCCTTGACAGAAATTGTGGGATTTTTTTCCCAGGGTAGAGATGTATTCCGACATCTTCAAGCCACAGAGATCTGTCGTTACGCACATAAACCCGCGGTTGAGGGATTCATACATGCAGGAAATACAAGTGGTTCTTAAGCGCACATCTGTTGGCCACCCTTGTAACCCATGTTGGTACCCATTCGAGTGGTAGCGCATCAGAAAACACCTGTGTACGGATCGACCTAGCTTTCTTGAAGCCCTGTTTAGATAAACCTATCCGTCGCCAGACTGCTATAGTGTCACCAAGAACAACACTCGGGAAGATACTCTCTAGTACCTAGGTAGTCAGATAGTATGGCTAAAGGTACGGTCTATCCTCCTTAGTTAGTGCCCTGATATATTGGGTCGAGTACTACTTTTGGACCCCACACATATATCAGAGAGCTATAGCACAGGGCAAACCCTTGTCTGTAGAACCGTTGAATACCTAACCCTTGGGGGACAGAAACATAAACACATTAAAACCAACCAAATCTATTGTTGCGCAACTGTGTTCGGGTTGCCAAGTAAATACACATTTCTTTCTGGTTAAGAATTTGGAGATTTCATCACTGCAGTATTCTTCAGACCGGAGTATAACTCCACAGGTGTAAAAAATAAAAATAAAAAGGATAAAGTCTGGAATTTTTTTCACCATTATTTGAGACCTAATCCATTGGATTCATCTCTTCTCCCTTATCACAGTCATCCATATAATTTTTCGGCAAAAAATTTTGACCCCGCCCGCCCCTTTTCAGTTCACCCATCCTCATGGCCCATACCCGTAGCCAAGAACTAGAGTCTCACTTCAACACCTTGCAATCTAGTTTCCTCGAGACCCAAAAAGAAGTGAAACAACTCAGTGCTACTATTTCCTCCCGAGATACATCCATCAATACCACCATAAATGCATCCGTGCAGTCCTCAATGGAGGAAGTCAAACAAGAACTGACCACTCAGCTTGAATCTACCTTTACATCACTCTGCACCAAACTAAAGATCCCTACCGATGACCCTTTTCTTGATGCACATCCAAAGACAGAAGGTGAACCTTCATCCCATTCCCATACCTTTCAGCCCCATCACTTTCAACGTGACATATGCCTTCCGTGGGTGGATGTAACCAAATTTGATGGCTCAAACCCCACTGGTTGTGTCACGCAAATGGAATATTATTTCTCTTTATACAAAATTACAGATGACTTGGCCAAACTCATGTATGGTGTTCTCCATTTAGATCAAGAACACTAGCAATGGTGGCAATGGAGAAAAACTTCCCGTCAAGGGTATATTACTTAGACCCAATTTGTGGCTGAGATTTATGAACGCTTTGACACTGACACCAACCATTTGGGCCATTTGACAAAATTGAAACAATTAGGAACAGTCGAAGACTTCATAACTACATTTGAGCACCTGGCTTTTCGAACAGAGGGCATGACTAACGCTTTCTTTTGAGAGTGTTTTATTAGTGGCCTTAAGGAGGAGATTCGGGCCCATGTCCTCATGGTCGACCCTCGAGTTGGGTGGAGGCTACTAAAAAAGATAAAGAAGCACAACAAGTTGTATCCTCTCAAACCCATAAACCTTCCTTTATCCCTCACCCTAAACCCATAAATCCCACTACTCCCTCCGCCCCATTAAAGATCCAAAAATTGACTAGGGCTAAAATGGCTGAATGCCAACTCAAAGGCCTTTGTTATAATTGTGATGACAAATATTTCCCGGGCCACAAATGTAAGGAACAAAATATTTTCATGGCCATCTCTGAGGATATTTCGGAAGAGGATGTTGAAACTCCCATTGTGCCTGAGTCACCTGAAATCAATGACATAACCCCTCCCTCCGACCCTCCCGAAGTAGAACCGATCATTTCCCTCAATGCTCTCACTGGCTTCTCCACCCCCCAAACCCTTAAGTTAATTGGTTACATCAAGAATCGGAAGGTCATCATTCTGGTTGATAGTGGAAGTACCCATAATTTTATTCATCGCCGCATTGCCCAAGAAACCCATTGCTACATCCATGCCGTCAACAATTTCCAAATTATGATTACCAATGCTATGTAAATTTCATATAGCAAATCGCATATGTTTTCTATCGACATCGGTGGTTGTGACATTGTGTTGGGTGCAGACTGGCTAAGGACCTTGGGTCCCATTATCATGGATTTTAAGGACTTAACCATGCAATTCAACCAGGAAATCCACCAATATAAATTCCAAGGCATCACTGCTGGTTCACCTAAGGTCATTAGTTCCCATCGTATGGAAAAGCTGCTAAAAAAAGGTCACTCTGGTGTCATTGCCCAACTCCATGCCATACAAGCAACAGAGACACCCCTGGTGCCGCAAGACCTCCAAGCTCTCCTTTCTAAACATCAAATGGTATTTTCCACTCCCCAAGGACTCCCTCCTTCTCGCGGTGTTCATGATCATTCCATTCTCCTGGTACCAGGAAGCCTTCCTCCCAATATCCGTCCATATCGCCACCCCTTTTCACAAAAAAATGAAATTGAGAAAATGGTCCAGGAACTCCTTACTACATGCATTATCCATCCTAGTATGAGCCCTTACTCTTCTCTGGTAGTCATGGTCCTGAAGAAAGAAGGTTCTTGGAGAATGTGTCCTGACTTTCGTGCCCTCAACAAACTGACCATTAAAGATAAATTTCCCATTCCTGTCATTGATGACCTCCTGGATGAATTGAGTGGAGCCCAATTCTTTACTAAACTTGATCTTTGCTCGGGCTATCACCAGATACGTATGAAAGAGGAAGAAATCCCCAAGATGGCCTTTCGAACTCATGAGGGACACTATGAGTTTTTGGTCATGCCCTTTGGCCTATGTAATGCCCCCTCCACCTTCCAAAGCCTCATGAATCATGTCTTCTGCCCCTTTCTCCCTCATTTTGTCTTAGTTTTCTTTGATGATATCCTCATCTATAGAAAAAACTGGATAGACCATCTTACTCATGTGGATCAAGTTCTCCATCTACTCTCTCAGCAACAACTTTTCCTGAAACAATCTAAATGTGCTTTTGGTGCCTCAGAAGTAGAATACTTGGGTCATCTGGTGGGCAAGGATGGCATCAGGATGGACCCAAAAAAGATTGAAGCTATGCAAGACTGGATGCACCCAAAGACTCTCAAAATATTGCATGGATTTTTGGGCCTCACAGGGTATTATCGCAAGTTTGTTAAGAACTACAGAAAGATTGCAACACCTCTCACTGCTCTCCTAAAAAAGAACTCTTTCACTTGGACTCCAGCAACGACTCAAGCTTTTCAAACCTTGAAGATGACCATGGGCACCACTCCGGTTCTGGCCCTTCCTGATTTCACAAAGACTTTTGTGTTGGAATGTGATGCCTCAGGGAAAGGACTCGATGTTGTCCTTATGCAAGAGGGTCAACCTTTGGCCTTCACTAGCAAACAACTGTCTGAAAGGAATCTGGGCAAACCTATTTATGAAAAGTAAATGTTGGCTATTATACATGCTGTTGAGTTGTGGCGTCCTTATCTCTTGGGGCAACGCTTCCAAATTAAGACCGACCATCAAAGCCTCAAGTACTTTCTGGAACAACGCATTTCCTCCCAGGAGCAACAAAAATGGGTGACTAAGCTCTTTGGATATGATTATGAGATCATTTACAAGAAGGGAAAAGACAATGTTGTGGCGGATGCACTGTCCTGAAAATATGAAGATGAAGGATCCCTTTTTTCTCTTTCCTTCATTGTACCCGATTGGCTCCAAGCTGTGCGCCACGAATGGCTTCAAGATCCCAAAAGTTTGCATCTGATCTAGCAATTGCAAACCAAGGCTCCGGCTCCCCTAGGGTACTCCTGGCTCCAAGATGAGCTTCGATACAAAGGCCGTTTATATTTAAGTAAACAATCCAAGCTTAAATCCACGGTACTTTCTGAGCTTCATGCTACACCCACAGTGGGGCACTCAGGGTTCACCAAAACATATGACAGGGTCAAACGTTCTTTTTTCTGGGATGGTAAGAAATAGGACATCCGTAATTTTGTTGTTGAATGTGAGTTTTGTCAATGCAATAAGGGAGAAATAGTCAATTCTCTGGACACACTAAAACTGCTTCCGATTCCTCGTGCTATTTGGAAGGATATCTCTATGGAATTTATTATTAGCTTACCCAAATCGGGGAATAAATCAGTGATAATGGTGGTTGTGGATCGCCTTTCCAAGTATGCTCATTTATGCATTCTTCACCACCCACTTACTGCATCCATGGTGGCTCAAATTTTCATGGACCAGGTCTTCAAGCTTCATGGCATGCTGCACTCTATTGTTTCTGATCGTGACCCAACTTTCACAAGCAATTTTTGGCAAGAACTGTTTAAGCTACAAGGCACCCAATTGCATCTCAACTCAGCTTATCATCCCCAGAAAGATGGTCAAACGGAAGTTGTCAACAAGTGTTTGGAAACATATCTGAGGTGCTTTGCCTCTAAAAAACAACACCAGTGGGCTCAATGGTTACCCCTCGTCGAATGGTGGTACAACACTTCATACCATATAGCCACTCGCATGACTCCTTTTGAAGCGATATATGGACAGAAGCCACCTTCAATTCTCTCCTACTTACTGGGTACCTTGAAGGTCTAGGTGGTTGACCAAACACTTATAGTCCGAGAGGATATTATTCATACCCTTAAAGAGAACTTGGTTATGGCACATAATCACATGAAGCAGCAAGCAGATCAAGGTCGCAGGTGTTTTTGCGATTGCAACCATATAAGAAAACTTCCCTCAAGGTCGAGCATTGTCAGAAGCTAGCGCCCAAATTTTATGGTCCTTATACATTTTTCAAGCATGTGGGACAAGTCACATATCAGTTAGCTTTGCCCAGTCAGTTGAAGCTACATCCTGTTTTTCATGTTTCATGCTTAAAGAAGGTGATTGGAACCAGGTGCCAAATTCAAACCAACCTTCCAGAGTTAGCTGAAGAAGGATCCATTTGGCTACAGCCAGAAGCAGTTTTGGACCAGCATGAGCGTTGCCTGAGTCAGAGAACCATCAAGGAAGTGCTAGTCCAGTGGAAAGATACGACTCTAGCAGATGCCACTTGGGAACCAGCTACCATTCTGCAGCAGTTTCCACATCTCAAGCCTTGAGGACAAGGTTGTTTTTAAGGGGGCAGACATGTTAAGGTCCTAACCCACACATAGGTAGATCAATGTATTTGGATGTAATAAAGGTCAATATTAATAAGGCCTTTCAATAAAATAGAATAAGGCGGTTGTAAGAAGACCTAATAGAAGCTTCCACTTCTAGAAGGATCTTCCTCTAGATGCTTCTCTTAATAGACATATTTAGTATAAATAAGGGTCGAGGGTATGAAAACCCTAGCTTGGAGATTATTGTAACAGAGCGCTGCTCGACTAGAGGTTGCACCCTCGAAGAGGCCTGTGAACATTGTTTTCTGAATCAAAGTGCTATTTCAGTTGTTGCTCTTATATTATTTCTGTGTTATTGTGGAGATTATGTTGGTTATATTACTTTTATTCTGCCATTTCTAGCATTTCATTTCTGTTCTGCATATTTATTATATCTGGTATCTTCCATTTTCTTTAGTAGCATTGAGTTGCATTAGAGATAACTGCATATGTATAATTCATAATTGACATCATATAGATAATTGTGTATGTATACTATATATATATATATATATATATATATATATATATGCATATAGATCCATTATTTTCTATGTCAAGACCAAAAGGAATAACAAGACCTCTATCCCTTTGAATCTGTCATGCATAATTTGCATCAAATATATATAACTTGGGAATGCATAGATCGAGGCTACATATTTCATGAAGTTATTTTAGCATCAAATGTTAAGAAATAAAATAATATGGCCCCAAACACTTAGTCACAAATCAGATTTCAACCTCCAATAAAATCAATAGTAATTCATGAAATATACCAACATTCTACTGTACTTTATGAGTAGAAATATATTGTCTAAGCAATCAGAAACCTAGCAACGAAAAGTTAATGAACATTGAACAACATTCAAACACATTTAGCATAAGAAAATTTCAGGGCAATGCCCTTGGAAAATCCCACAAGGGGAAAACCAGTCAAGGAGATTTTCTTCTTATTGAGCTCATAGGAAATAATTCTAAGTTACAACAACATAAATTATTAGCATTAAATACAATCACTTATCTCACTAAATCAACACAACACTCCTTGATTTCTATGCCCACACAAGTGCCTCCATTTTTTGTGCAACTATACAATCATGTACAATAGAAATACAACAACCATCACCTCAATATTTGTTCCCAGATTCAACAATAAGGTACAAAACTTAGTTGTTGTACGATATAGGACTACAAATAACACTGAAAATATCTTTAGGATGCATGCCAATCTCTTCCTTGGGATGCATGCGAATCCTCTCCTTGATTCTAACACTTTTCCTTAGCTCAATCTCTTCCTTGGAAGTCATGCCTCTTCAGTTTCCCTCCAAGATCTCCTCAAAAGTACGCCCTCCCTCTATCAAATGATGCCTTTATGCATTTTTAATGTGTAACTGTCCTAACCGTTGGTCTTCCAAAGAGATGGATGATCAATATTAGATCTTTCCCTCTTGAAACTGTCATTACTTAATCATCTATTGAGTTCACTTAAATCACTTAAGTGACCCACATACCCATAAAGTCACTTTTACCATTAAAATAAAAATTCCCAACTTGGATTTATAAAATCACTTTATAAAAACACTTTATAAAGTCACTTAAGAGAGAAATTTGCTCGATCTCTTCTACATGTTGGGTGCCGCCAATGCAGAAGTACCTCCTAGCTACAAAATATAACACTCCCTCTTAGAAAGGGAGGTACTTCTGGTATCTCTACTAGAATCTATCTCCAACTCCAACATCTCATTTGTTGTTGTAGTTTCTCCCTCTAGACTAGAAGCCTCTACTCCCACTGCACTAGAAGCATCTGTTGCTACTTATGTTGATATATGAAATGAAGACATGATCCTAGGAGTCTCCACACTCTCTTGATAATCCATTTGTGTCATATCATAACTACTGAGTCCTCTGAGAGTACTTGAAGAGGACTGAGTCCCTGATATCAACTCTTTCGCGTGCGACCTGCCCACTATCGGACACTGGCACTGACTCTGAATCCAAGTATCCACTGGATCCAACCACATGATGTCCCAACAACCTATACAATATCTCATGCATGACACTAAGAAATATTGTTGTGTATGGAGTAGCTCTCTCTGGATATAAAAATTCTCGTCCAAAGAAGAACACAACTCCAAATCCATCAATCTCGAAAGATGACACTCAGAGGAAGTTTATTGTCATCTATGGAATAAACAACACCTCAACCACTTCTATAAAGCCTCTTGACTGTAGATGGAATCTAACACTTCAAATCCCCTTCACTACAAGTTGTGAGCCGACCCCACTATCCAAAAGGAATTATGAGTTTGTTTCTGAAAGACTAAGGAACATTGACCTAATTCTTGTCATATGCTGAGAAGCTCCATTTTCCACAAACCACATTTCAATGTCCTTGAACACTAGACAACCATTGCGTCAAGGACCAGTCATCAGAGAAAATTCTCTCTTTAATTTCTCTGTGAACTAAGAAACCTCAACTGATGTTGATATCTTTGGTTCCTACTTCTTCTTCTTCATCTTCGTACACTTACTAGCATAGTGGCCAGTCTTGTGACATGCAAAGAATTTCACTTTGCATGTATTTCTTCTTGTCTTTGCACTTTCCCTCAAGAGAAACATTATTCTCATCTAAACCACCCTCTGCCTTCTCTTGATCTCTACTGTAAGACCCCTCCCAGATCTGCTTTTGAATAAAATCATCCCATAGTCTGCTCCAATCTGGGAGCTTCTCTCTTCCCACCACAGACTTCATGAAAAACTCCCACTCTTTGGTGAAGCCATTGAGGGCTATACACACCAAATTTGAATCTGGAATAAATTCTCTGACATCTACCAACTCATGCTTCACCTATGCAACTCTGGTGAGGTAAGAGGCCACACTCTCTCCCTTGGCCATACTAGTATTGTGGACCTTTTCCCTGAGAGCCTTTTTTTATTTCTCATTCTTTGCCTCATACACATTTTTTAGTGCATCCCACATCTATTTGGATGTATGATTCTCATCCAAATGTGGAATAAGGTGGTCTCTGACTCCATCCAAGATTATTCTCTAATCCCTTGCTTCCTTCACCTCATGAATGTCCATAACAGTGGGATCTACAGAAGGTGTTGGCACGATAGTATTCACAAACATCTGCAACTTGTTCCCCTTGATTACACTTGTAATCCTCACTTTCCATTACAGGTAGTTGGAGATCCTCTCTAACCTATCCTCATACCTAATACTGGAAGCCATCTTTGTCCAATTGACAAAGACCCTTATTTCGCCTTCTTCTTCCTAGAAAAATACCATGCAATTCATTGTTATCCAAGTTCCAAACTATGTCCATATAACCTCAGGTCCCAAGCTCTAATACCATGTTAAGAATTAAAATAATCTAGCCCCAAACATAATCACAAATCAGATTTCAACCTTCAATAAAATAAATAGTAATGCATGAAATATATCAACATTCTACTATACTTTATGAGAAGAAATACATTGACTAAGCAATCTGAAACATAGTAGAGGAAAATAAATGAACAATCAACAACATTCAAACACATTTGGCACAACAAATTTTCTAGGCAATGCCCCTGGAAAAACCCACAAGGGGAAAACTAGTCAAGGAGAGTTTCTTCTTATTGAGTTCGTAGAAAATAGTTATGAGTTACATCATAAAAAATTATCAGTATTAAATACAGTCATTTATCTCACTAAACCAACAAAAAACTCCTCAATTTATGAGCCCACACAAGCTACCTCGATTTATGGTGCAACTATGTGATCATGTACAACATAAATACAACAAATTTCACCTTGGTTTGTGTGCCTAGATTCGACAGTAAGGTAAAACACTCAGTCAATGTATGGTCCTCTATCTACAAAACACCTTGAAAATCATGCCTAGAATCTGTTGCCTCAATTTTTGTGATTTTTATCAATTTTACGGATAGGAACAATTTTTTAACGACCGAAACTCAACTGTTGTATGGTACAGGACTACAAATAACACTAAAAAATATCCTTGGGATGTGTTCCAATCCTCTCCTTTCTGCTAACTATTTTTCTCAGCTCAATCTCTTCCTTGGAAGTCATGCCTCTTCAGTTTTCCTCCAAGCTCTCCTCAAAAGTGCACCCTCCCTCTCTCAAATGATGCCTTTATGCCTTTTAAATGTGTAACTTCCCTAACCCTTGGTCTTCCAAAAAGATTGACGGTCAAGATTAGATCTTTCCCTCTCAAGATCAACGATCATGACTTAATTGTTTGTTGAGTTCACTTAAATCACTTAAGTGGCCCACATACCCATAAAGTCACTTTTAACCATTAAAATAAAAAGGCCCAACTTGAATTTATAAATTCACTTTATAAAGTCACTTTATAAAAACACTTTATAAAGTCACTTAAGAGAAAAATTTGCTCGGTCTCTTCTACCTGTTGGGTGCTGCCAATGTAGAAGTACCTCTGACCTAAAAAATATAATATCAAATATATATATCTAATCTTTTCGTGTGTTCCCTAAATACTTGTGTTATAACCATGTTGATATTTCATTACAAGTACATATTCAATATCACTAAAACCTAATTACATATTGTATAATTTATCATGTTATAATTGTCAAGTTTTGCATATTTAATATTATTTAAATGTGGAAATATTTATTTATCTGTTATAATTTTCAAGATTTTTGTAATTAATATTACTTAAACATCGATTGTGATCCTTGGCACAAAGTTGATTGTATTATTCAAGAATGTTAGGAGTAGCATGGAAGATAATATTTTCTCAATGTTCCAAAAGTGCCCTAGTTTTACAAGTTTTCTGTCATTTCTTTGGTTCTATCTAAATCAAAGTGCCATGTGAAGCCCAAGCAAGGAAACTAAAGATAGGAGCCCATCTAGGGTGATTAAAAAATCATAACCAGAGGATGGGAAATAAGCCCTGATCAAAGAAAACCTCATCTTGACACATTATATTTCCATAATTTACTACTATGGAATTGCATGCTAACTAATGTGTCTAATTACTCTTTTGAGATTTTGTTTTAGATATTTAGTTTATTAGTTTTCATAGTCCTAATGACTAACATATCTTTTAGCATAATCATCATCATCATAATTATTTATCATCATCAAATAAACAAACACTCCAATTCATAGAACATGTGCCATGAAATGTGTGTGTGTGTGTGTGTGTGTGTGTGTAATCTCAATTGTACCTTTTTTACAAAATATCACATCATGCCTAATATACAAAATGGAAGCAAGTTCCCAAACATGGAAGACAAACATATGGTGCCCTAGATACAAAATGCCACTCATTGGTCACTAATTGGCCAGTCGCACTCTCACAACTATAAGGTGCATCCCAAAATTCGATCTTTCTCCTCTTACTCAAAGTAGTACCTTGAGTTGTTTAGATTCTGAGTGTGGTTCATTTCTCTAAAGACTGGACAAAGAATCAACACTCTTACAAAAATATTTCCACAATGAATTAACAAACTTATAAAATGATACTTTATAATTAACACTATGAAAACTCACTACAGATGATACTCACAATTGCAACCCTAATCTCTCATATATGTCACCCTATAATAGTGATAAGAATCGAAGCATGAAATTAAAAAAAAAATGAATAAAATCAATTCCATTCATGATACATGAAAATTCATCAATGAATGATCTCATTGTGAATAACTCTGGCAATCCTGGAGAGTTACTAGTGGGTGAACCACTCAACTGTACAATATTTTGTGAGGAAACATATGTTGTGGAGTGGACTATGTTATCTGTATTAGATGATGGATGGGAGGATGCATGAGAGTGTAGTGTTATAGCCATAGTGGATGAAACAGTTTGGGTTGCAATAGGGATGACTAGTGTGTGATGTAAAGGAGCAGTCATTGTGGATGGATGGGATGGAAGAGGTGGTGGGGGTGGGTGGAAATAAACACCCAAGAGTTGTATGAGAGATGGTAAAACCCTTGGGGTGGAAAGTGTATCCCAAGAGTTATGGAAGAGTGTCCAAGGATTGGATTTGGCATGTAGTCAGGGATAAATGATGGGGCAAATTTTGATAGTGATGGTGAATGGAATGGTGGTGGTATGTGTGACTTGGAAATGGATGAACCAACTTGCATACATATTTATAATATTTTTATTAGTACGAAAATGTGAAATTCAAACAAAACAATATAAAAAATTTCACATTTAAACAAGTTTTAACTCCACACATGATACCTTTTAAGGGGGTGATATGTCCATCCCAATTGGACATGGTTCATCGTCTTATGATACCACAACCTGTAGAAACAAAACAACATTATATTTCATTTCTCATAAACAACATATAGAAACAAAACAATTATCTTACAGATGTAGCATCATAGTAGTGGATCAATGAAGTTTCCAAAGAAAAAGAATATCACTATGGTGAATTTATAATAGGAAACTCATACATGATTATGTGGTACATTGAAGGAGCAATTTGCTACTACTAATGCATCAATCATGGAAATTGGTGCTAATGCGTCTACCGATGTTGAGGATTTTCTATCTGATCATAGAAATTGCAATAACCATATAATTAGATATAGAAACACACACACGCACGCATAATCAATGAAAAATAGAGATATGGTCATGATACTACACACACACATAATCAATGAAAAACATAGATATGGTCACGATGCTAACCTCCTCCATGAAACTCTCATGTCTAGTGGCCTCCATCGACACATAAAAAGTTTTCTTGCATCTCGAGCATATGTGAACTCACGTGAATACCTAGCCTATCCATGCACCCTCTCTTGGATGGAATTTATTGCAGGGCTTGAAGGACCAACCCCTCTCCCAACATCACCTGCAGGTAGCTCGTTCTAGGATAATTCTATGAAACTACTATCTTTCACTAGGATCTGAGTCAACGTGGATATGTATGTTTCTTTCTGGATGATTCTTTCTGCGATGGGAGGATGTTGAATAGGGGGGTTAGGAATTTTCCTAGGAGGAGGAGGACCTAGCACTATATTACACATAGAATTTTCTTTATCCGACGGACCCACTAAACACCCTCTGAAATTCACCAATGTCATGAAACCTAGCATAAAATCTGCCCATAATTTCTCGAGGAAACATAGAGGCACCTCCCTATTATTATGGAGAGGTTTGTCAAAATGCATAAACCACCTATCCATCTAATTCTCTAAAAATGGTTGGTAGGTGCACCAATCCATAAAAATGCATCTACAATTGATGAACAATGAACAATGTCATACTATGGTTCTATGGTCAATGAACAATGTCATCAACTATTGTTTTGTAATGTTTACGTCTCTAAATAGTTATTTATCTAGCCCAGTCCTATAAAATAAACAAAATTTAGTCTTGTACTAAGAAATATTATTGAATTGGCCTTAAGAACTTGTAATGGAAGATAAAATGATATCGAGTGAACTAGCTAGTGACAATCATGAGGGCTCTCTAGTACTCTGTAAGTCTTGAACAAGAGTTCTAAGAGACCTCAACACTTCATTAATTTCCATGTTTACATTTGTCAGTTCTGGGTTGGGGTTTGGTGTGTCTTCTTGAGGTGGTGTTGGGTTTTGGTTTTCTCCATGCTCCATGTTATTTAATTTTTGCTACAATTTAGTAATGAAAATTTAATTTAGGTTCATTTTTTGAAGATTTAAACAAATTAGGAAATTAAACAAAATGAAATTGTATCCAAATACATACCTGGAATCGACTAGAGATCACATCAGTGGACTGTGGACACCATGTCACATGAATGAGGCCATCCTTTTGCTCAATTCCTCTTGAGATTGTGTGGTGTACTTAGTATATTGGTGAAATAGACTGCTCACTCCCCCTTTTCATACTATATGCAAAGGAAGACACACACGTTCATAGAGCATGTGCACATTCCTAGGAAAGTGTGTGTTCCTACAAATGCATGTGTTCTCTTAGGAGCACATGCACACCTTTTTAGAGGGGCTAACTTGGCCTCCTCCATGGAAGTTCGGCGATTGTCGAGCCTGTCGCATCATGAGCACATGTGTGTTCCTAGGAATAAGCATGCATTCCTGTGTGAGCCAATTTGTGCTCACCCTATTGCAACTTATTTTTCCACCAACTACGTGTTGACACCCACAACTATTTAAGCATTGTCATCCCTTTGATCAAACGTAAATAGTGAATGTGAAAGTGCTTTGTATTGTTGTCTATCCACGTAAAAAAACCCTACAAAAAGTGTTCATACCATCTCACACATGTTTGGATTTCTTGTTTTACAAATATTGTGACTTATTGGGAGCTCTAATAGTCATCACATACATATTATACATTATACATTAAGCAAATGTATAGATATATATGTAATCGACCATAATGTAATAACATATGTGATAAGATAACTAAACAAAGTATTAGTTGGAGTGGTACAACCATGCTCCAACCATTTACCCATTGTATAAATAACCCTAAAGATGGAATAGAAACTCTGAAATGGATGTCCTTCCCTAAATTATCTCACTCTTCGTTGGGTTGTGTGTTTTCTTTATGTGCTTAATGATGTAGTATCGCCTTAAATGCTTGCCACTATTTCGTGGACTGCAACACTTTGGTTCCGTTGTCATGCGACTTGAACAGGGACAAGCTAGTAGATCATATCATGGAGGAGACTCTTGTGAGAACAAGCTTGGGTGAAGAAGATTTTTCTATTGATTTTCTGCTGAGTATAATAGTGGAAAGAAGATGATGATGCCCTCCATGGAGTGCAAGTGATATGGTTCCAAAAAATCACGTCAAAAAGACTGCACACCTTTTGAAGAAATATTTTCAAGGAGTTCATATTGTACTAATTTGGTAATTCATTGTTTTACTGATATTAATGATTCAAGAGAGGAGAGGCACACTATGGATCTCTTACTATGTGGTTGATCAGGGTGATGATATTGGTTATATGGTCTTTTGGATTATGAAAAAAAAAACTATCATTTGGATGTGCAAGGGTGTAAGGAGGGTTGCGCCCTAGCTAACTATGGATGGATTAATAAAAGTTGCGGGTCATGTTGCGGGCTCTCTTCTTGAGGATGAGTAGTATCCAAAACCATGGATCTATGATGATTTTCCTATTTCAGGCTCAGTTTATCAAAGCACTCCCGGTTTTTGCTTCTAAGGCTTAGTATAAATGCATAACAAGCAAGCAAATTGGTGGCTTGAATTTTTTTGTTGAGGCCTATGTATTGCAGGTACATCCATATATTCTACTAAGTACTCTGACTCTGAGTCCACCAAATCCAAGAAGGAAAGAGATTTGAATTAAATTAAAATTGAAGGTGTGGAAACACCTAAAGGAGGATTCCTTGTATGTCGAAGAAGTCGATGTGAGCGAGACGGAACCCCGCACCATATGCAGTGGCCTTGTCAATTACGTTGCACAAGACGAGCTTCAAATCTAAAAGAAAAAATATGTGTGAAACAATGTAGCCTCATCTTAAGACAAGATATAATTGTGTGGTCATGTTCTATGCCCATGCCATTAAATCTCATGGAAAATCTTTGCTAGAAATGCAAAAACACGACCTATGCTTCCTTTTGATCACAAATTAGGCTATCAAAAACTATACAAAATCCAATTTTAAGAGTAAGTCTTGTTTCAACAGCATGAAGATTTGGTAGACCTCTTTCTATGTGTCACTCAATCAGAACTTTTGATTTTCTCTCCTACTTTAGTGAAACTACCGTCGACTTCATTATTTCAGTCATAAGACTAACATCTCTTGATTTTCATTGAACAAAGATGCAAGTGATTATTTGTTTTTTTTATGTGCGGAATCAAGAACATACATAATTACAAGATTTTGTTTGAAAGTATAATCCCGAAATACCATGTGCAGCAAAATTTTCAAACCTAGGATTGCTTCCTGATTTTTCTTGAGGTGGTTTAGGTTATCAGGTGAAATATTATTTGGAGAACGCAATATATTGAATGAACCACACAAATGTAGAACGCCCACTAGACAAGGAAAAAATGATCAAGGTGGCAAATTTTATGGCATAGAACTTGGTCATATAGCGATCCACTTCCACTTCCATATTTTAATTAGGCATATTTCATGGTTGGATTAAAAAATTTTCATTAGTTGCAGATGCCAATTATACAAGTCAAAGCTTGGTCAAATCATGCGTGCGTTACTTGAAATATCTCTACGCAGAAGGTTGAATTAATTATATTCCAGAATCTATGTGGAAGGATCATTTACATAGTTCTTTTGAATGTTGGTGGATATTGGTTGAGGATTATAAAAATGAACATTGATGAAAATAATGGTGAGAAAACTTACATTCAGGGTACTTATATTTTCTTTTCCAGCAGAAAAAATTGCTCAATTATATATTAAAATATAATGTGTTCTCTCAACAAGATTACAAATAGTAAGATAGGTAGCTCTAGGAGGAAAGTCTTTCACTAGCACTCACGCTTCATGCCAATTGGACTGAGAAAAGTAGTGTTTCTACAACTAAAAAGTTCAAGGGGGAGAAAATGTTATCAAAATGAGCACTGCCAAAATAATGTCAAGATAGAGGTCTATGAAAGAACTATCCTAATAAATTTTGGTGGTGAGAGGTGGACCCTCATGTCCATCTGGCCAATGGGTATATGTGATCAAGCCAACTTTCCCTTGTAATGTTGTCTTTGATAGGAGGTCGACTTCTAGATTGTAGTCTCAAGATGTATGAGTGTAAGTGAGCTTCTTAAAAAGGTGTTGGAGTGTGCTTATTATATCCTTCCAGGCCAATAGTGAGATGGTATGAAGCTTGTCTTTATGATTTAGCCAGTCGATGATAAGTCTTGAGTCCCCAATCAATTGTAAATGTTCACCATGCAGTCTAGAGGCCAAATGTAGTGTAGCCCACACACCCAATATTTTTTCCCTTATGTTGGTGCCCGGGCCACAACAAAAAGTCCATCTATATAAAGAACTCTTGTTAATTCGAATCAGTCCACCTGCGCCACTTATAGTGCCACTAAGTTGCGTTGCTCCATCGAACGAGTTCGTCAAAGTATCCTCAGTAAGAATAGGTTTGAATAACTTTTTTATTTTTCCCAAATATGGATGAATGTTTTTCCATCTTTTGTACAGCCCAAGGACTTTATAAACTACAATGCTGATGGAAGGAGGTTGGTTTTCAAATATTTTTTTATTCTTGGACAACCAGATAAACCGACTCACAAGGAGAGGAAGAGTCTTGAAGGTGTGCCGCTTGAAGGGTACCTATATTTGAACCTTGTATGTCTCAATATTACATACGGGTTACTTCAGAGTTGGTTTCACGCAAAATTTATCCTTTTTGTGTCCTTTCAAGAAACAATTTTTTTACATTTGAGTATCTGTATGGAGTATATGGAAGGAAGTTTTTAGAGTTGTTAATGGAAATGTATATTGAGACAAAGCATTAACATGATGAAGGATAATAGTTTAGTCTAGTCTTTGAGTCAGAGTCTATATATATATATAGTCAAGAAAACCATCTTGAGTCAAGTAAAGAATTGATTCAAATGAATGGGGGGGGGGTTAAACATGCATCTTTCAAAGGAAAGTGATCCCCTCCACCTATGTAATGTAAGTTGGTTTTTAGCCAACGAGATTGGTTTTTATATCTAGTCGACAACATTTTATTGAGTTGTATAAGTTTGTTACCAACAAAAGTTTATTTATTTTTCCATTTATGTCATAGTCAAGTCCTCCTTCATTTAATATCAAATGAATATTACATATATTCTCAAAGAACAAAAAAGCATAAAGAAGCACAACCAAGATTGGTGAACCGAGAAAATCTTAGCATTAATGATGAGCATGTTGGAAACAATTAAAGGCATTCAAGAAAGAGACATCAGATGACGAAGCACACACAAGAGCTTAAAAGAAAAGGTGATGGCTCAAGAAATATTGAATTTAATGATCCTCTTGGTATAAAAGTTGTAGAATAGTTCCTAAGTTGTGACCTTAGAAGCCGAAAAACAGATAAATGGTAGGTTGGATGAAGAATGGTGTTCCACTGTAGGGTATGTGAAGGGGAAAGATGAGCATAGGACGAGCCACTCACCACTCTGAAGGCACCAGAGAGAAAGGTGTAACAATATGATCAAGAAGACCATTGTTGGGTGGAAACAAAGTGTTGCGAGACTCAGTGACTGCATAGGCATTTACCAAATTGAAGATGAAGGCTAAAGAGTAATAGGTCATTAGTTATTTTAACACTTGCTCAGGACGAGCAAGGATTTGAGTGATTTGAGTGTGGGGGAGATGTTGGGAGGCCTCTAAATTAAGAAAATGTATAGATATATATATATAATCAAGCATAATGTAATAACATATGTGATAAGATAACTAAACAAATGATTAGTTGGAGTGGGCACAATAGCTCCAACCATTTACCCATTGTATAAATAACTGTAAAGATGGAATAGAAAGTCAAAATGGATATCCTTTTCTAAATTATCTCCTCTTTGTTGGGTTCTGTGTGTTCTTGATGTGTTTCACAATGTAGTCTCTTCTTGAATGCTTGTCGTTATTCCCTAGATTACAACATGACTCCTCGAGTTTCATCTCTTCATCATGATCATTTTCATAGTTAAGCTCTTGCTCTTCACAATCTTTACCTTCTTGGTGATGAGCAAGGGCTATGGAAAGGTGGTGTCGGGTAGAGAATAGAATGGATACCACATTGGAGACTACTATGTTTAGTTGCAGAGTTGTGTGAAGAGTGAAGATCATTGTAGAAAGATCAAGAGTTGCATTATTTTTTCATGTCAATATTTGTGATAAACTAGTTGTTGAACAGATTGTAACTATGGCCATTGGTGGTTGTGTCCTATTTTTTTCACACATTTCAAAGAGGAGGAAAGCACCCAATAATTGCTACTAGTGGTGTTAACGTCTTCTTTCTAGAAATCCGTTCCCTTTCCTTACCCCACTTCTTTAGTCATTGACTCATCGCCCAAAAATAATTACCCGTGTGGTTGACATCATCATCTTAAATCCTATCGGTTCATTTAAAGTTGAGTTTAATAATACATTTTTTTCGTTTTGAGGCCCATTTTTTACCTCAAATTTTTTCTAATGAGTCGTCACCAAAAAAAAACACTTTAACAAAATCACTTTAAACTTTGGTGGAATTAAGTACAAATGACAACAACATCAAGGACATTTGGCATGTTTTAGATCAAATACGATAAGCAACAGATTCTTGTTGCAAAAGTAACATATCCCAGTTGGATTGATTACAAGTAATCCTTCTCCTCCTCTCCATTTTCCTAATATTGTCTTTGGCAAAAATTAATTGATCAATGCCCACATGGAATAATAATGAGTATTATTGTTGTCTTCCCTAAACACGCATCCAGAATTGTTGGTGTAGAGATGAATATGCTCAAAGAGGAGTGGCATCACACAAACAAGGGAATTCAAATACTCGTCACTTCCCATGGATAAGCATTTGCACAACTAACTCTATAAGGTTTCTATGTTCCTAAGACATTATATAAACTTTTCTCATACTAGACTACAATTTTTTTTTCAAGTTAAATAGGTTTGGTACTCCTTTTTGATTGGGGTATATTTTGTGTACATGTATATTGTTTATAGCGGTTAAAATTAAGTTCCAATGACTCCTTTATTATGGATTGGGATTTTGAATGCCCGCAAATAAATATTGCTTCTAGTAATGTTGTTTTAAGCTAGGTTTTGCATATTTTTTTTTTTGAATGGCATTGGATACCGTTAGTTGTTATGTTATTAACACATTAAGCAAATCTATTATGTTATTAATATATTACGGACATTAGAATGGTTGGATTCTTGAATAGAGGTGATTTTTTTTAAGCTTGGATGTACTTAGGTGTTGTTTAACTATTCCTTGAAATGGTTTTTTTAGCTAGAATTTTATAATATAAATTTGTAAGAAATCACTATTTTTTGTTGTTTAAAATCCATTTATGAATGCAGAAATGGATTTGACATGCTGAAAAATCCTAAAATACTTTAGTTATATAGAAACAATCACTTAAATCTGAGAATCTAATAATTTCTAACCTCAAATATCCTGAAAAATATTATCTAGAAAAATAATTTCATAGACCATTTAAACTACTCCTATATATAATTCTAATTCTTGATGTGATACACTATAACCTTATGATTTCGTCAATGTGATAGTGTGGATTACGAGTGGATTTTCACTCATGGACATGTTCAGGTAAATTCAAATGCTAGCAACTTTTACTGAAATAGTTGAAAATGATTGCCCAACAAAGAAAAAAAACATTTGTCTGGGAATAGAAAACGAATCTATGACAACATTAATAGAGTAAATGACCAAATGATTATATACATCATATCTCCACTTTCATGTATAATATCATATGATTCGTAATGTGATATATAATTTGTTCTTTGCAAATCTTGGCCACTAATGAGTATGTAAGGGTATCATGTTCTACCTTTGGATTTGGGTTGTTGCAATCCTCCATTATCCTCTGGCTATGTGGTGGTAATCTGCACATGAGTGCAAGATACGACAACCCCCAAAAATCAAATAGAAACGTCGGTCCACATAAAAGACCCTAATCCCACCAAAAAGATAAGGACGAATTACCTCATGTTGAATTTTATTAGAGAAATAACTAGCACAGCCGCTAACTCGCGGCTGAGAACGCCGAAAGGTGAGGAAAGACATAAAATGAGGAAACATGCAGATAGGTGAGGAAAGACAGAAAATGAAACGCAGAAAATGAAACGCCTGGACAGTTGAGGAAATCTAAATGGTAATCTGAAAGGTTAATCATTTAATTTCTTAATATGATTAGGTAAATGTTAAAAAGTAAATAGGTAACGGATGCATTCAGAAATACAAGGAAGTTATGAAGAGTAAATCACATTCATTGATTTGAGAGGACGACTAAGAATATGCCACCATCTTCAATTGTTAACCATCAGATTAGAATTTTAGATTAAAAGCTGATTAATTGTGCTCATTGTCAATAGGTGTATGCCTTTCGGCGTAATTATTTCTCTTTTCAAAATTTATATCTAATTAAAAATATACTTTCAAATTTCAAAATTCCTTTTTAAAAAATAATTATTTAATAAATAATTTTACAAAACTTCTTAACCATTGCAAAAATTAAACATATATGGACGAGTAACCGAAACGGATAATCGTGGGATAACCGTATAAGACAAGGACTAATAAGATTACGAAGAATTTATGATACCCAACCATCAGTCTTCGCTCGTTGCTAACCTTCAACAGTAAAATATTCCATCGGGCCCTTTGTTTCATATATGTTCAAGATTCACGAGGACTTTTGATAGAAAAACAGGTTTAAAATAATAATCACACTAAACAAAAATGGCCTTTGAAATTTGTGTTCATTATCACATCAAGAGAGGGGAGAGGGGACATGGATAGGGATGTAAAAGCAATAATAGAGAGGGATAGGGATAGTGGGCGTTCAATATCACACGAAAAGCAGGGATATACAAAATTTCTAAGATGCCATTCTGTGCCGTACTTTATTGTTCAGAGTAGACAACTCAGACAGCACGGTGAAGAAATTTTTTGACTTTGTTCTCCAAATCATTGTTTAAAAATGGGAGGAAGATACGGAATCATTAGGTTAAAATCTCTATGACTATTACTACGGAATCATTATGTTAAAATCTCTATGACTATTATTGGGGCCAGATTTCGGTATTTTCCTTTATAGTATGCCTCCTATTATCACTGTGCTGCAAGGGTGGTCTCCACAATCTGGGAACATTGCAATGAAATCCACCCATGTGTAAAGCACTTGCTGCGGGTGGGCTGGGGCGATCTTATAGTTTATAATTTAATATTATCGATGCTAATTTGAACTTGCGAAGGGCTTTTAATTACATGAAAACTTTTTATGTTTCAATTTCTTTTTGGAAATGGTAATGTTTAGCATTGTCACACATTAACAATGGCAGGCAAATTCTAGTTTTGAACTGAATTTCATTACGCTATGAAATTTCCATTAATTATATTGTAATTTAATGAGCCAAGTCTTCTATTTGGGAGGATTTGTGTTGTTTTGAGGTAGATTGGTTGGATAGAGTTGGGCAAACTTTTGGGTCAATTTTGGGAAGTTTAGAAATGTATAAATCTGTGAAGTATGTAGAAATGAAGAGACAATATGTCTGCAGTTGAGGGCACATCTGAGGTGCACTTTAGGAGGTTGTGGAGACAATTGTGACATAGAGTCTTGGTGATGACTCTATGTATTAGTGTCTGCATGAAGTGATGCGAGTCATTTGACTCTATTGTGCGAGTCGTTTGACTCTATTGTAATGGTTTTGCAATAATAAAGACTTAGTTGTCCCCAGTACTATTTCAAAATTACACCATAAATAAAGTATTTCAATATCCTCAATGTGCACCATAAATAAAATATTTTAATATCCATCTCAAGTAAATAATTCTATATCAATTCTATATATAAAGAGAGATAGACATTGGGAGCAAGAATTTGTTATTTGGTTGATAGGTGTATTTTTATTTCCCAGGAGATGTGTAATTCCTTCAATGCTTAATATGGAGTTGACATGTGGTATTTAAAAAATATTAATAAAAAAATAATTTCAATGTGGACTATAAATAAAATATTTCATTGTCCCTATTTTAATATCATCTTTATAATAATAATAATAATCTAATTAAATTTACAAAAAATCATTATTTTTTATTTTTTAAAATCCATTTTTAAATGCAATAAGATTATACAAACTCTTGACAATAAAATTATACAAAAATAATCATTCAAATTTGTGAATCTAAAATTTATATTATGACAACAATATAATTTTAAATAAAACATTTTATAATTAAAATAAAAACTCCTAAACATTAAAAAAAAAAAATGTAAAAAAACAAATTCCAACACTAATCGATGTATTTATATTGAATTGACCTCATATAAATTGTCTACTCTACTATGTGGTGCGATATTTAAATTGTCTACTCTACTATGTGGTGCGATATTTATGTTGATTTCTTATCATTAAGTAGTTGGTGTAGTTGTATTTGAATTGACCTAATATAAAGTGTTTACTATTTTACCCTTAAATGTTTGGTGCAGTTGTATGAAATTGGCCCAGAAAGAAGTGTCCACTTTTTTTTTAAAGTACTTATTGCTTGCCACAAAATAAACTATATACTAAAGTGTTTTCGTACTTATTATTATTTACCATAAACTGGTCGATGACGTTGTATTGAATTGAGAAAATAATTATAAATGGAAAGAGATAATATCAACAAAAGTTTTATGTTTTATGGTTTTGGAGTAAAATGTTTTTTTTAATTGATTAAGGGTTCAATTTCATTGAATTTAAATAAATAGGTTAATAATCTAATTTTATAAGTAATTTATGTAAAATACTTTCTCTTAATTAATTAAGAGCTCAATTTTCTTGAATTTGATTAAATAATTAAATAATTTAATCTTATAAGTATTTGGTATAAGTGGCAATCTTTTTTATACACATTATCAGAAGATCATTTACAAAAATATAATTTTCCTTGAATAATAATAATGAATAATAATAATGAGTCAATCCATATTCATTAATAAATCAATAAAAATTATCCTCATCACTTATTAAAATTTTACCCCTTAAAAAAAAGGTTCAAATAAACTTCATCAATACACTAAATATGAGAGGTCTCGCATTGTAAAAACATGCTAATTATAAAGTTCCTTGCAAACAACAAAGTTATTGCAAATAGGACTTTTGCGTGTAGCTTCTTTTTTCAAGTCTGTTACGAGAAATCAAGATGGACGAATCAAGATTGACACTTATTTAATCCCACTCTCTCCCACTTCAAAATCAACATTGTCCTCAAGTATGGAGATGAGGAAATTGCTAAAAAATCGAGGTTGGTTCCCATGTTTCATCTTCAGGCGGCATGACTTTCCACTTAATCAATACTTCATGGATCCTGCAATGATGTAATTGATGTTCTCAAGAATCTAAAATTTCTATTGACTGAAGCCATGTGGATCCTTCTTCATCAAGTTCCAGTAGAATTGTTTGCACCTTGCACTTTGAGCCTACTACCCTTTTTAAATAGGACACATGAAAGACTGGTTGAATATTAGAGTGGGATGGAAGAGCCACTTTGTAAGCCACTTGTCCAATGTGCTGAAGGAGTTTGTATGGTCCATCGAACCGAGGTGCTAAGTTTTGAGGGGTTTTGTCTTTCAATTCTGTTTGTTTATATGCTTGAAGTTTGAGAAACACCATATATGCTACTACAAAGGAATGTTCTAAGCAATGTTGGTCTTCTTGTTGCTTCATTATGTTTTGGGACATAACCAAGTTGTCTTTTAGTATGCAAAGAATGTCTTCCCTATTATGGAGTGTATGATCCACTGATTGAACCTTTGAATTTCCCAGTAAGTATGAAGTGACTAATAAGGGGTTTTGTGCACAAATTGCTTCAAATGGGTTCATTTTGATAGCTCCGTGATAAGAGGTATTGTACCACCATTCTACATGTGGAATCCATTTTACCCATTGGTGCAGTTTTTGAGAGGCAAAGCATTGTAAATAGGCTTCAAGGCATGTGTTTACTATTTCAATTGGATCATATGTTTTAGGGTGATATGTTGTGCTCATCTTTAGTTGGGTACGTTGTAATTTAAATAGACGTTCTTGGAAAAATTTGGTAGTAAAAGTAGGGTCTTGATCCGATACAATGGAAGTGAGCATGCCATGCAACTTAAAAAATTGATCAAGAAAGACTTGAGGAACTAAGGAGGGGGTAAATGGATGGGCCAGGGAAATAAAATGAGCATACCTGGATCGACGGTCAACTGCCACCATGATCACAGATTTGTTGTCTTCCTTTGGAAGTCCCACAATAAAATCCATGCTGATATATGCCCAAATGTGTGTTGGGAATGGAAGCTATTACAGTGCTTTCAATTTCTATACTGTCTCCCCTTTGCGTCTTTGCATGTGTCACATGTGGCCACAAAATCCTGAATGTCATTTCCCATCCCCTCCCAAAAGAACAAATGGTTAGTTCGTTCATATGTTCTATGAAATCCAAAGTGACTAGTTGTAGGTTATGAATGAAATTTCTCTAATATTCTTTGTTTTAAGGAGGAATTTTTTTCAATATGGCATGTGTCCTCTATATCGTAATGTATCAGACTTCCATGTATACCCCTTAGGAGGGTTAGGATCATCATGAAGTCTTTGGATGATTTGATGGGTAGTTTCATTTATGAACCATTTAGTACGGGAATCCTCCAACTAGTATGGAACTGGTAAAGATAAGGAAAATATGGATCCATTTTCCTCATATTACCAATATAAGGCATCAACAACCACATTTTCTTTATCTTTCTTATATATAATCTCATATTCATACCCTAGTATCTTGGTGGCCCACTTATGTTGCTCTAGTGAGGATAATTGTTGTTCAAGAAAGTACTTTAGACTATGATGGTTAATCTTTATCTGGAAACATCGCCCAAGAAGCTATGGGCGCCAGGTCTCTACAACACGTAAGATGACCATTATTTATTTCTCATATGAAGATTTACCGAAGTTGCAGCCACATAATTTTTTATAGGTGAATGCTAAGGAGCACCCTTCTTGCATTAATACTCCACTTAGACCTCGGCTAGAGGCATCAAATTCTAGGACAAATGTCTTAGTAAAATATGGCACCTCTAAGACTTGATTTGTGCACATGGAATTTTTTAAAGATGAGAAGGCTTGTTCCGCAGCCTCATTCCAAACAAAGGAATTCTTCTTGAGTAGAGAGGTTAAGTGAGATGTAATTTTTCCATAATTTTTCACAAACTTCCTATAGTACCCTGTAAGGCCTAAGAATCCTCTCAAGATCTTAAATTTTTTTGGACGTGGACAATCTTTCATAGCTACAACTTTCGTTGGATCAACCCATACTCCCTTGTGGTTGATAATTTGACCCAAATATTAAACCTATGAAACCCCAAAAAAATATTTGGAGGATTTTACAAATAGTTGGTGGTCATGTAGGAGTTGCAAGGCTCTATCAAAATGCTTGATGTGGGATTCCCATGTCTTACTATAGATCAAAATATCATCAAAGAATATACTAGAAAAAAATCATAATAGAGAACAAAAATACTATCAAATTACCCTGCATGTTTTAAAAATAAGTAAACACTCAACCCCACATGTAATACTGTCAAATTACCACGTGAATAATTGGAAATGATGTTTATTTCACGGAATTCTATAATTTAATAGGATATATCTTTGGAAACATATTAATTTTATGAGTAAGTTGTTGTCGAGGATTGACACTTATCAAATTCTAGGATTTGACAAAGTTTTAAGGGAATGCAATACAACAAGGAACAATATATTCAAGATCATTCTTGCAACGTGGAACACAACAACCATGTAACAATATAAGAATTGGTTATATGTTAGATTTATAAAAAGAACATGTTATAGGGTAGAGTTATGACAAAAACTAGGATGGATAGAATATTTATTTATTGCAAATTTACTATGCAGTATTAATCTTATAGTACTTTGAATAGTGATGGAATAATATGCAGTGTATACTTATAGTATGCAATAAAACTAAGATTGGAGGTGAAAAGAGAGGAAATACTTTTACATGAAGAACAATTAGAGTCGTTACTATCATTCTATCGAATCCTAGGAAGGACTAGTACCCCATGAAAAGTTGAATAATTTAGCAGAGGATTGTAAAAATAAAAAGAATTACTTGTCATCAAGGATCCGGTATAATGAAAAGAGATAATATATTTACTATGGTTGAGGGCCTTTTTCCTCTTAGAATGTTTTTCCATTGTAGTTGGGTATCTAGGCTTAATGGATTTTGACTTGATAACCTAGGGTTCTATAGCTCTAGATTAACTTAAGATCACATCTAATTCATATATGTTTTCCCTGTTTCAAATCAAATATAACAATCAATAATACACCTTCAATTTACACTAATATTTTATTTATAATCCATTTAAAGTCTGGTTGGATTCACATTCTAGACAAATTGAAGTCCTTGGAGTGAATGAAGGAGAAAAAGAGTTTTCTTGCATCCATAAAAAAGAACACGATCTATGATAAAACTATTCATCTCACTGTTGCCCATACAAACATCCAAGAATAGGAAAATACCGAGGAGGCCTCGTTTATTGCAAATAAATACTAGTTTCCTTGGGAGAGTACTAATCATGCATCCTTGTTAAGTACCAAATACCTGAATATAAAAAAACCAAAATAAATCCACAAAGAAATATAGAAAAACCACACTTTATCATTATGAAAAACCTTAGGGTAGGGCAACACGATAAAATAGATCCAATTATAGAACGGATCCTCTCTTGTTCACTTGCCTCGTCGAGGTTGAAACCTCCTAGTGAGCCATACACTCCAAATACAATACTTATTCTTTGAATTCCATTACATTTCTTGAACCCCTTTATATAGTGCTACCAACCACCTAAAAAGATTCTAAATGAGGAGCCTTATAGAAATGGAACCTTCTAATAAGTCTGTTTACATTTATTCTGTTCATGCTAATATATCTAACTATCACAGTGGGCCTTATTTAATAATATAGTGGACCTAGTCCACCTTACATTGAATTGCCTCCACTATCATCACTATGGGCCCTTCACCCCCGCCATTACCTCTCTAGCTACACTACATTCCATCCCCCTTATGAAATAATTTCCCTCAATGATTTTTATGAGGGTGTACAACCATATACCATGGTCCCATGGATAAGTGTGGACCATAATGCTGAAGTAGGTTGGAGAACCATGGTCCCATATAGGAATGCAAACCACCATGCTAAAATAGTTTAAACCACCATTGTAAACGTGGGTCCCTTGTCCAAGCTCACATGTGAAATCCAGGATGAACATATCAAAACACCACAGCGAGATGGAAATGATGCTCCAAATATCGACACTGGTCATGTGGATCAAAATATATAGAACCAACAAAAACATCATCCACTACTACTAGAGAATAATAAAAATGAAGAAGAATATGGAGATAAGTCTCTTGTTTTCTCTTCAGGATGGGCTCTACATGAGGTGGAGTAGAGTCATAAAATATCATATGGAAGTGGTTATCATCCTAGAAATGAAAACTATCCATATACCAATCATCACAATCTGCCTCAAAATCATACCAAGAAGATGCTTCTTGATTATATCCTTCCCTGATTTCCTACATAATATACATCTCTTTCCTTGCAAGTGTGATCACCTAAAAACTTTCAAGAACACTTGATCGAGTATTCTGAAAACTTGTGTGAAATTTTGTCTTGAGGTCTTCCAACTGTCGTTGAAGTTCCATGAGGTGTTGACTATCCATTGGAAACACAACATACAATTTACCAAAAGAAATATCTTAAAATAATCTCTCCATTGGAACTAATTTGGTAGCAATCTGAGCACCATAAGAAAATTTATGATGTCTACAGTCCTGCCGCCACCATGAAGGCCCTAGAAAATCTTTTATTTTAAATCAACGATATCTTCAGTTTCAGAGCTCAGATTGGGATGATTTTTTTTTTAAATGGGAAATTTTTGAAAGAGGAACTCAAATCTGTAATTTGTTTGGGAAAATTTGGCCCCCGGTGCTATAGAAATCAACAAAATCATGTGACTATCTATGGAAAAACTTTGAACAATATTATATTTTAATATGATGATAACTTCACTTCCCAAACTCTGTTTCCGCTGATTTTTCTTTGAAATTGTTTTTTTTTTTGAGAGGAACTCATATTTACAACCCATTTGTACAAATTCCACACAAAAAGTTACAAGATTTTTTTGGAGTGTTGCAAACCTCTTTTTTCTTCTTGAAAAAATGTACAAAAATAGAGAAAAAAAATTCCCCTTTTTGTGGTCGAATAAAGTTCTTTAATACTAGTTGTTAAGTACCAAATACCTGAATATAAAAACACCACAATAGTTCCACAAATAAATATAGAAAAACCACACTTTATTATTATAGAAAACCCTTCATGTACTGCAACGCCATACAATAGATCCAATTATAGAATGGATCCTCTCCTATTCACTTGCCTCTTCAAGGGGGAAGACTCCTACCAAGCTAGACGCTCCAAATACAATACTTCTTCTTTGAATTTCATTAAATTGCTTGAACCCCTTTATATAGTGCTACCAACCACCTAAGAAAATTCTAGAGGAGGAATCTTTTAGAAGCGAAACCTTCTAATAAGTCCTCTTACATTTATTATGTTCACACTAATATATATAACTACCATAGTGGGCCTTATTTAATAATATAGTGGACTTATTCCACCTTACATTTAATGGAATCCACTATTATCACTATGGGCCCTTCGCCCCCCCAATACACTCATGGAAATGGTCTTCTGTTGTTGCCATTAACAAGCATGCAATAAATATGAAAGCAGAGTTTAGAAAAGATGGAACTGTGAAATAACCTCCATAAGTTATGGTTATCTCTCTCTCTCTCTCTCTCTCTCTCTCTCTCTCTCTCTCTCTCTCTCTCTNTATATATATATATATATATATATATATATATATATATATATATATATATATCAATTTCTCAAAATCGTAAGATTACAAATTGTAATCTATACACAAATATTCAACTATAATAGAGAACAATAAAGTACTAGTAAAGCACAATCACACACCATCCACAAGACAACATAAAAAATTTCTCTAGGAAACCCCTTCAGGAGAAAACCCAACTAGAAGGTGAGGCTACTTTGCTCTTTTTTTTTATGGTATGGAAATAATGCAAGTAAAAAGGATAAGACATTATTTATGGAGTTACCTAATGATCTGAAAATGATAAAGACTTGTATTCTTGAAAATATTTGCAAGTTTTAATTCAAGTGTTCTTATGAAAAATGATCAATTTGCAAACACAACTTTTATATAAATTACACATTCAAGATGCATATAATCAGCAGAAAATAACAGTGAACAAAAAACACATAACACAACAAATGATAAAGGATTTCACCCCTCTGTTGGGCTACATCTCCTGGTTCAGCTTCCAATGGATATTTTATATTATTTGCTCAAAGTGATAAAATATGTGCTTTACAATGCTCAAAATTCCAAATAGATGGCTCCAATGGATTCAGAACGTCCAAAAACCCCTAGCTAGGCTTTTTCGGCACCTGATTTGGCCAAAAATTGAAGAAGATAGGCTTCCTGGAAGTTCCCCTTCAAACTTGATGTCTCTGGATCGCCAAAATGCACCTCTGCTTCCTCAACCTAGCCTCTACGCTCATATTTGTGTTAAAACCTAGCATCGAGCGCAACCGCAAAATGGGGCGACCTATAGGATGGTTAGAGCGCGCCTAGCCCCTAACCGCCAAGCCATTGAGCATGTGGCTTACCATGTGACCGCACCTGCACATAACAAGGGCCAAGGTTTAACATATGATAATGCGCCAAGTGGCAAAGCACGCGGGGTTTGAATGCATGTGGGGTTTGAATGGTTATATGGTATATATATATGTGACCAGGGGCCAGGGCTTAGCCCCAGCCTGGACCGCGCCCCCAAATCAAAACAAATAAAATTCAAATAATTTTAAAATGGTATAGTGGTAAGAACCACATGGGTGGTGCATCGGTTGGGCGACCCTTCCCAAAGCTTTACCCTTGCTTGGAGGTCGCGGGGTCGATTCCTGCCAATTGCATAAATTTTAAACCATTGTCCAAGTGACACGTGGCGGCCCTTGGTTGGGCCACGTGTCACCAATCCATTCGCCACAATGCCACGTGTCAATAAATGATTCATCCACACAACTGCCAACCAACACCTGCCACGTGTCGCACGACCTTGCCAATCAACATCTGCCACATGTTGTACGACCTTTCCACATTAGCATCCGTACGGACTGTACAATCAACACATTTTTTTTTGCCTGTTTGACGATTTGAATATAACGCGATATCTCCCTCATCCGACGTCCCTTTGAACCCAAACGAGTTGTGTTGGGTTCGTGACGACGAGGCCTACACACCTGCTTGATTTGAAGCGATTCTAAGCACTTTGAATTTTGAGCAAAATTTGATCCCTTGGATCACACCTCCCCATTGGAAAGCTTTTGGACCTCCAAAAGACTATTTTCAGTCTATCTGAAGATGAGGGTATAGTTCCCTCACCTTTCCAACCTCAATCCACTTGGCTTTACTTGGATTTGTGCCTTTAAGACCAATTTGAAGATATTCTAGAATTCCTCATTTTGAAGTTCTCATTCTCCTGTCAAGGATGGTGTCTTCATGTAGTTTTGTAAGATATTCTGGGGAGAAATCATCTATAGAAGGAATATGAACATGTTCTCCTTGATCATCAATCAAAGGAGGTTCATACAATTTCAAATTCTCAACATTAACAACTGCATACATTTGCATATAAGGAGGCAAATCCAAACGGAAGGCATTGTTACCAATCTTATCGAGAATCTTGAAAGGACCATATCTAATTGGTTTCATTTTTTTACCTTCTCCTTTAAGCCTCTCCTTACTAATGTAAATCCAAAATTCATCTCCAACTTGGAAACTGTGATCAACACGATGCTTGTCATGTCTTGTCTTGTACTTGTCTTGACTCTTTTCCAACTGTTCTTGTACCATTTGATGTATCGACTGAATTTGTTCAATGAACTTTTTTGCTCTATCAATGTCATATTGACCATCAATAGCAATATCCTTCCCAAAGATAAAATCTAAAGGAGATTTGGCCAAATAGCCAAAATATGCTTCAAATGGCGATGTTTGAGTTGAAGAGTGCTTAGCTCGATTGTAAGCATGTTGAATGTAGTGTAAATGCTCATCCCAAAGTTTAGGATGCTTGCTGCAATAACCACGAAGAAGATGC
>ML779196.1:1007509-1028609 GCA_009831015.1 Picea engelmannii
ATATATATATATATATATATATATATATATATATATATATATATATATATATATATTGTAAATGTTTTTTTTCCAAGGTTATATATTGAAAATGTTTTATTTACATTTATCATATAATATTATCATATGAAAATATGATAATATCATAGACAATATGATATTAAATTGGGTAATATTATTTCCAACGATATTACAAAGATCCACATATTACATTTCCCATTTGACATATATTGTTGGGTTATTATTGTGAGCAAGTTTGGTGTATTGGGAAATTATTAGAGGGAGTGGGGAGTACACAATGCAAAATTCACCCCGACATAGGTAATTCGATGGGGGAGTGGGAAGTACCAGTGGTTTTGGGGGCTTAATTCAGAGTGGGGATTACACCATCTAGGACAAAGAGCTTGTTAATTCATTGGTTAGGACACAATTCTGGGGAGTGGGGTTCTTTCACTGGTTGTTGGGAGACGATTTAGGAAAGTAGGGATTAGGGATTGGGCTTGTTTCATTGTGGGAGATAATTTGGGGGAGTGTGGAGGAAATTGTTTATGCAATGCACCTCTGCAAACAGAACACGGGTTTTATAATTGTGGTTTATGTCATGAATTGGAGCTGAAGCTGACCAGAGAGGGTTTGTTTGTCAATTTCATGGCATGAATTCGAGCCAGAGCCAACTAGAGAGGGTTTGTTTATCAATTTGATGACAAGAGGCATTTTGTATTTTAGTTGATATAAGTATAGAAACTACTTGAATGCATGGGAAATAAAACTTGTTTGGAGAGGACTTGCAGGCTTCTGAAAAGGTGGGCAAGGATTTCAGAGTTTGTTAGGTCGTCTGCACTGAATTTGAAGTCAACGAGGCCCTCTGCAATGAATTCGAGTTTGGGGATGCCCTTTGCAGTGAATTCAAAGGTAATTTGAAACCCTATGAAAACTTTAAATTATATTGACTGCAACATAATGGAACCAATGGAAATAGTTGTATAAGCCTCTGTGTGCAATATGAATTTCTTTGAGTTTATAACTGTATTTTATTTGTATTGTCAATGAGCCTAACTTGATCTTCATGGGCCAATTTATCTCTATAATGTCCAATATTACCACTAGGGACCCTTTCATTTCTACCCCCACCCATGCATAGTCAATATTGGTGAAAATATGTTAAAAGATATAGATTCCTCCAGCCGCATTAGCTTTTTTAATTTCTTCACAAGTGCTCATATTCTAATTTCTAGGTCCAATCAGTGTCTTAAATACTTTTTTCCCCAAGGGAGGGACAAAATACCATGAAAGGATTCATACCCTTGCATAATTTGTATATTCCTTTGAAGAACCAGAAGCAGTTAAAGACAAAGTGGAAGCAACATCTGAGCCACCATCTCACCCTGTATCCCTTCCATATTGATAACCTCTTTAGGAGCTACATGCATATAACTTAGGATCATTTCAGGTGTAGTAATATATGCATGCATCTAGGTATAACAATCAGTACCCTTATTTTCTTCCCCTCAAATTGTTACATAAGGCATAAGGTGTGAAAAGTCAAGCTATTTTAACCATTATCCTAGGATGGGATTCCCTTCCCTTATTTCCTATTTCTGTTTTTTCCTTGAAATAGGAAACTAAATTAATACTGGAATGCAGGAAATTAAAGATGGATCAATGTCAAAGGTTGAGTATGGATGACTACCATGCATATTATGAGAGAGTAGCCGATGAGAAGGTCATGGAAAAATATCCATGTCCATGTAATGATTGTCTTGGTGGAAAGATGGAAAAAAGAAATGTGATTTTTCGACATATTATAAGATATAGGAATAGTGGTATAATCCCTTAGGATTACAATTATTATGAAGATATGCTAGAATTTCAGAGTATGAGAGATGAAGAGGCAAAAATCATAGATGAAGTGGCACCAAACATAGATGAAGAGGTATCAATGTTAGACTAATGGTTTGAAGTTGATAGAATGTTGAATGAGGGTCTAAATTATGATTGGGCCAACTGGATGGAGGATGCTTTAAATCCTCTGTATGCTAATTGCAAGTTAATTTGTTTGACAACAATCCTTCGAATTCTTAAGTTGCAAGTGGTGTTTGGTTGGACAAATGAGAGTGTAGATCAGTTATTGGAATTATTAAGTTCATTCTTACCACCTAACTCCACATTTCCAACAAAACAAAGTCAATGTAAAAATAAAATCACTAAGCTAGGATTAGGGTATGAAAACATCCACACATGTGTGAATGGTTGTGTATTATTTCACAATAATCTTGCAAGTGAGAGTGAATGCTCGAAATTTCATGAAGCAAGGTATAGACCAGGGTTGAAATCAGTTGTGGTTGCTAGAAAATTTCTTCACCACTCTATGATAATTCCATGATTACTCTGATTGTATAGGTGCGGAAACATTGTTGAACGTATGCAATGACATGCCCAAAATAAGAGCACCAATGGAAAACAACATGTGCCTGATTCTAAGACATGGATGGAATTTGATAATAGATGGCCTAATTTTTCTCAATATCCTCGTAATATAAGGTTGGGTTTGGATCTAGATGGGGTGAACCCATTCTTAGATCAAATTACTAAATAGTCAACTTGGCCAGTGTTTTTAATGAATTATAACTTGCCTCCATGGTTAGTAACTAAACCATTTTTCTTAATGCTATTATTGATTATACTAGGAAATAAAAGTGTGACTTAAGATACAATCGATGCTTATTTAGAGCCATTATATGATGATCTAATAGAATTGTGGAAAGGAATTAAAGCAATTCAATCTTTAAGGGATGATCATTCAATCTTCATTTTAAGATCTTCCTGAATATGGAACATTGATTGGTTTCACTGTTCATGGATACCATGGATGTCATGCTTGCAACTTTAAAAAAATTGTGAGGCACTCAAGAAGTTTGCGTAGGTGTATTTATTGTGGATACCATGCTTACCTTAAAATGGATCATCCATATCATTGACAGAAAACACATTTCAATTGTCAAGAAGAGAATCGTGAGGCACCATTGCTAATAACGGGTGATCACATTGTTGAGAATGGACAAAAAAGAATGTCATTTATTGAAAGTGATGGGATTGGTGGTAGTAGAGATGATTCGTGTAATGAAAGAAGTGTAAAATAATTGTGCATATCCTATAAGTTGTCATACTTTAAGGATATAGCCATTCCGAACAATGTTGACTTGATGCATATTGAGAAAAATATAGCCTATGCTATTATATAAACTCTTTTTGGTGCTTATGATACTATTTCATCACGTGAAGACTTTTGACAACTAAATATTTGTCGAAATATTTGGGTTGAAAAATATGATGATGAAAACTATAGAAAACCTAGTGCTTCTTATGTCTATACAAAGGACCAACAAGTTGTTAAAAATCAAAGTTACTCACTTCAATGATGACCCATTGTCGTCATTACTAGTGTCGCAAGTGTCAAAAACATCATACTGCCATATTGCCTATGTCATGTCTCTAACGACATCATAAGGACACTTAAGACACCTTCAAAGACTGGTTTAAGAAGGAGAAATCATCCGATGAGGAGTACAAGTCTTTTTCCATGAAGAAAACCACTTAAAAATGATTTTTGGAAGGCAGTGCTCCCCTACCCACTATCAGGGAGTGTCGACACTCCCTAGACTTTTTTGGGGGAGTGTTGAAACGTTCTGTGCACCCTTTTGGGGGAGCACTACCCTTCCTGAGCAAATTTTGGTTTGTTGAGATAAATTAGGGAAGAATCCCCTCAATCTTTGAAAGTGGTTGGATTTGACTCAGAGGTCAAGGCATGATCTTAGGGAAGATCCACAACTGAAGGAGAAGAATCCTCAACTTATCCCAAATATCTCTCAAGTGGTTGGGTCTCTCCAAGCTTATATAAGGAGGCCTTCTCATGGTAAAAGTAGATATGGTGATTGAGAGATATCAAACTTATGATCTCATGAGTGGTATTGGATATTGGAGAAGATAGAAAGCATCAAACTTATGATCCCATAAGTAAGATACCATTGAAGCATAATCAGTGTGGATTACTTGAGCATAGTTTGGACAAAGAGAGCTGGAAGAAGCTATTGCACCTTCATCAAAGGTTTGTAAGTATTCTTCATTTGTTCTCATTAATATACATATATGCTTGGCCTGTTTCTTTCAAGTTTGTGTTTGTTCCACATGTACTTGTCTCTAGTAGATAGATCTATTTTTTGAGCTAATCTTAGTAGAATAGGAAGTTTGTTGTATCTTTGTCTGTTCTACAGGACTTATTGAGGATCTTAGGATCGAAGCTCAAATTTGACTGTGCGAGGACAAACACCATTAAAATGGTATACTTTTCTTCTTCCTCTTCACACATTAGCTTAATTAGGTCTAAAAGGATGTCATTGACCAATGATAGCACCCTTTCTGTCTTGGTTTTAGAAGTCTAGAGACCAAGAGGGAATCCACTTGTCTGCAGGGGGATTCACCTGTAATAGAAATTGGCGACTCCAATGGGGAGGGACCTTGATTTCTATTTCATTTCCTAGGTCTTGTTTTGGCCTTTTATTTTTTCTTTACCTTCTCCATATCGTGTCTTTGATTCTTGGAACTGTGTTGATTGGCTATTTACCTCATCTCATACACTTTGATTTCCTAAGTTTGCTTAAATTTTTTATTTTCTAGGCATTTTTCTAAATTTTTAGTGGCCAGCACCTCCCTACCTCTTCTACCAAAGCATTGGCACTTCCTGCTGGTCTTACACAGAGCGTTGGAACACTCTAGTGCCATTTACACTAGAGCACTGCCCATTTTCTGTGAAAAAACTTCCATGGTTTCATTCTCTGAGTTCATTTCTTGCTTTTGGCACTTTCTCAGGAGTCTTACGACCTCATTACATCTTGTTCTTAGCCTTCAACACTTTTATTTCTAGGAATTGATCACCTTTTGTTTGGAATTTTGACATTTTTCTTCCTTACCTTGAAGTCACTCTTTGTCTTTGACGATTTAGAGTCAACTTACTGTTTTCTTCTCATATATCTAACTAAGTGGAACCTTTTTTGAGGAAACTCAAGGATATATGCACTGTTCCATTTTATATTTGAGTTCATTTTCCCAAGAAATTCTTGGTTGTTCATCATCCATTACCTTCTCCTACTTTCACTAGAAAATTCCCCAATTTTCAAGCATTATGGGTGATTTTTTGCATGGTTTTTGGCTTCTTTTCTGAGTTTCTGGGAGCACCTACTCCCCCCGGTAGGCCATACCAGAGTGCCGGTGCTTCCCTACAGTGTTTTAGGGGACATTGAAAAACTATGTGCACCCTTCTAGGGGAGTGTTAGTGTCTTTTTTGAGTGAAATTGTCTTCTTTTGCTCAGTCTTTTGCAGCCTGTTTTATAGTACTCTTTACCTAGAGTCTGTGGTTGGTTTGTGAAGTTGTTTGGATTGGTTCTTGATGGTTTTTGATGATTTTCACTCTCTTTTGTCTTGATTGGAGCTTGAAACCTCTTTCAGAAATGTAAAATTGCCTTTTCTAGCTGCGTTTTTGTCGGGACAGTTTTGAGTGGTTTCTCTTTCTCCCTATCATTTCTTGGATTCTTCTTCGCATTTTATTGTCTTCCTTGAATGCTTTCATTTGAACTAGTAGAGTTGCATGTTCTTTGGCATTTTGGGACATTATTCATATGGAATGATGAATGTTTTCTCCTTCTCGTAGCATAGCTTTCATCGAAATGAAAAGATTGCATATTCATCTCTTTGCATAGCTTTTGAGTCGGTCAAAACACCATATTGTCCACACCATTTTCCTTTTGAGTAACAATAGCCTTAAAAATCAAGCGCTAAACTAAAAATTGATTAGACATTTTTTACATTTTCTGGTGGTAAACCTACATTATATTAGTTGTAGGAATTTGGAATAGGTGTGAAAGATAACTTTCCAAAGCTGCAAACAAACATAGGATCTTGTGTTAGGGAGCAGTGAAATCCAATTGCTACATTTTGTCCTACGAAGCCCTTCTCACACAAGGGTCAAAACTGAGGTCGCATTGAGAATAACAAAGTTACTCACCCTGCTTTGTCGGTCTTGGTGTAGATATTGCGTGTATTATGGGGGTCGCTTGAAGGTATACCTACAATGATGAGTTGACACCTTTCAAGTTGATTTAGGGATAGATACCCTACCCTTGTGCATGGATTGGATTGTCGACTATTTCCCCAGGCATCATTGTTGTAGTTGGTAACCTTAGTGGCCTATATCTTTAGGGTATTTACACAAGGTGACTGTGGAGTGGAAATTCTTCACGGTACCTGGAATCGATGTTGGCCAGACTCACTCAGGATCCTTGGAGGGTATACCCACGATTATGTGTGGGATCTTTCACCAAGGTGTAAGTTCGTTAAGTAGGTTGTCAATGCGACTTTTCTACCCAATCTATCTTATCCCCTTCTTACTTTGTTCTCGTGACGTTGGATTTCATCACCAACTAGTGTGCTCATTGTGAGAAGGTTTTGTTTTCTTTCTTTCTTATTAGATTTTTAGCATGTGTTGTTTGTTCACCCTAGCAGAATCTAGGTTGGATTTTTATTTTTATGGCGTCAGTTCCCGGAATGACCAAAGAAGGAACTCATTTGCTAGGGGAACCCTTTATTTTTCCTTCTTACGGAAACGTTGGTCCTCACATCGCTACTTTGAGCCTCTGAGCTCTCACAATTGGGTTACTGGTATGGTTGTTTTCCACTCCGGTGATCTCGAATGCAGGTGTTTTAGATGTAAGCACACCACCCACAAATCAACCTCATGTCAAAATTTCTCCTTCTTCGTCCATCAGGTCTCCTTCCATTTATATTTCTTCACCTAATGAAATCTCTAAAGCGAGTAACCAGGTTAATAAGAAGAAGAAGAAATGGAAAGAGAAGAAGAATAACTAGAAAGAGACCAAGCCTCCAACTACATCAAATTTTGGATCTAAGCAACCATCTACTTTTAATAGTACTGGGAGTGTTGATAACGTCGATAAGCTTAAAACGAAGAATTTGAAACCCAAATTCCCTTGCATTCTTTTTAAGGGTGACCACTTTCTAAGGGATTTCCATATTCCCAAGGTCTTAGAAGTGTGATCCTCCATGTCATCAACCCCTGCTAGACATGTTGGTGACACCCCGTTAACTAGTGACGTTAAGGTTGGTAAGAAGTGTTAGAATATAGAAAATGGTGTGCTCATTTTACCATTGACGATACCCTCATCACCCAACCATAGGTCGAAGCCACCCTGTGAACACCTTAACCTTGACTGAGAATTACTCCGGAAGCAAACCCTAGGCCAGATAGCCAAACAAGATGTAGTGCATCTTCCTCCAAGGATAGCGCACCAACAATAGCTGATCAGATAGTCCAAACCCTAGCCAAGAGATAGTCCAAGCCAACACCCAAAACTGGTTGCTGCAACAGCTGCACCTGCAGCTCTCCTCCACACGTGCACACCAAACTGGGAACTGCAGTGGGTACCACTTGTTGTCTACAATTCTAAGATGCTGTCAAATGAGAACTGGTGCCCTGTATTTATATTGGTTCTACCAAATTTGTTGGGGCCTACTTCTCCTTCTGGATATGTGTCTTCTCAGTATATTATTATTATTTCTACCCAACTTCTTCTCTTGGAGGCTAATAACCTAATATAAATTATCTTCTTGAGCCGACAAGACTTCTAGGGTTATTAGCCAACTCATTAGGGTTTTCTCTTTCTTTCCAGAGTCTTCTATTATCATCCGGTTCACACGTGGAGGTAAATACCTCCCGCAGCTACCATAATATTAACACTCCCTCCTAGCTAGGGAGGTATTACAGGTAATGGTCTTGATCACAAAAACATACCATTTACCCAGTAGCATTAATATAGTCATCTAGAGTATCTCATGACTATTTCATGAGCATCACCATCACCATCAGCTGTATCATCTCTCGAAACCATACTTCATCTAAGTAATTAGACATGATGTTGGATAAGTCACTCACACCATAGAGTGATACAAGAGTCATTCTTATAATCTAGAAGAGTAAATGCTCTGAACTATTTTTCGTCTGGAAAATCTTTGTTCATCATTCGTCTGGATGATGATTATCTCCAATAAACTGTTGATAGTCTTCAAGGCAATTAGAACAGAAATAGAACACAACTATGTCTATCCATAGTAGTACATAACTACAATCCAGTGGTACACTACCAAACCAAGTAACACACAAGTACTTGATCAACAACGTATAGTCATGAACAATGGAACATATCCACCACAGTAGTCTTCATATACTCTCATACAGTCTTCTTAACAAACATATGATAGCAACCTGCATAGAAACAATGTTATGATATAAACTGAATCATCTGGGCCAATCTTTCACTCACATCTATGAGCTCTGAAAGAATATCTGCCTCACGAACAGTGGAACATATCCACCACAGTAGTCTACATCTACTGTCATACAGTCTTCATAACAAACATCTGATAGCAACCTGCACATAAACAATGTTATGATATAAACTAAACCATCTAGGCCATTCTTTCACTCACATCTATGAGATCTTGAAAGAATATATGCCCTCAGTGTAGAACATCAATAATGGGATATCTACCCTATTCTTCTCAAACAAGGAAGAATGATTGTTTCTAATTTCTTAGCCTGGACCATTCCTCACCCTAGGTCATTCCTCCTACACTAATCAAAGTGCACCCTGGAGAGAATGTATAACCCTAAGGAATGTTTATCCTAGACCATTCCCCACCCTGGGCCATTCCTCCTAGACTAATCAAAGTGCACCCTGGAGAGAATGTATAAACCCTAAGGAATGTCTGTCCTAGACCATTCCCCACCTTGGGCCATTCCTCCTACACTAATCAAAGTGCACCCTGGAGAGAATGTATAAAACCTAAGGAATGATTGTCCAGACCATTTCCTCCATTAACCACAAGAGGAAAAGATTGTCCTGCATCAACCTCCAAAACAAACCATTCTTCATGTTAACCACAATGAGAAATCATTGTCCAGCGAGGCAGGCCAGTCTTCTTGAGTAACCCTCAAGAAGAGAGACTACCCTAGACCATTCCCCATGTTAACCACAATGGGAAGTCGTTGTCTATGATACATCAACAATCAGACTACTTCCCATGTTAACTATAATGGAAAGTGACTATCCATCAGAAGTCTCAATCCACTTTCCGAACAGGAAAACATCTCTCCAAGATGGACTATTTTTCAATTTTAAAGATGAATGTCTTCAATAATGTTTTCAGTGCTCCCTCCTAACTTGGAGAGTCATTTATCCATGAGCTCCAGCTTGAGTACACAAATGCTTTACCAAAATGTCTGCTTATCTACTCATCTGTGGATATATGTATTGGAGAATCAATTTCTCCTTTCTGGACTTCATCATGGATAGTGTAATGCTTGATTTCAAATGTACTTTAGTCTGGAACACTACGAAGGCTTCATGTATATCTGAACAATAGAGTATATCATAGTTGGAAAACTAGAACATATCTATGTGGCACTTCTTCTGTCATCATGAGATTTGATCCACTGAGTAGTCATCTTTATAGGAAATCTTCACCATGATTATGTTGTGCACCGGAGGTTCTGCACCAAGTTATCTTCTTCTATCTGCGTACATGCGTCTTTTTCTGGTATGCCTCAAGGTCTTGAGATTGCTCTTCATATGCTCTTTATTCAATTTCTCTGGAGAACATTATTTGCATTCGTCTGATGTAGAATTCCGACTCATGGATGTCGTAGATGATATATTGACTTATCTAGAGATATGTCTGGTGTAGTAGAGAAAGTAGTCATCATAGTCTTCTCCCTCCATCTGGGAGAACCTTTGGTTCCAGATCTTGCAATTCTTTCATTCATAAATCTTCCATACACTGTTATTCATCATGACTTTCAGTTCTTCTGCTTGATTGCTTCTAGTGAGTTCATATTAGGCTGGTAATCTTGTGATTCTTGATACAATGATTGGTTGTTCCGGTTCCTCTTTCTTTCTTGGAATCTTCATGTTCTTCTTCATGTTTTTCTTTTGCTTTTGGGTCCATGGAGTTTTTTATAGATTCCATGCCTGAGAGATTCCACTTCTTCCCTTCATCATAGAATCACGGATCTGGATGGACAAGCAGGAATACTTTAACGCTTGTCTTCGAAGAATTCTTCTTCTACAGTTGAACTAAGCACATACGGCCTTTCATGGCTGCTACCATGGATATATATATTTCATCATCTTCAATGAATCATAATATTAGCTCCCTCCTAATCCTTTCTTCATGTAAAAGTGCATATAATCTGCTCCCTCCGTCTGACAGATTCCATGCTTCCATCTGTATTCTTATTGTCTTATGCAATATACAATAGAGTCCACACTTCCATCTGCATCCTTATTTTTTTCTGCAATATATAATTTGCTCTAGAGTCCATGCTTCCATCTTGTTGTTTTCTAGAAAATGTCGTAAGTCCTTTTCCAATTTCCTCTCGATTGCTGACTTCTTTCTGTCTTTGCTTCTTCTAAGTCTCTTCATGATTGATTTGGCTTATCTTGCAATAACTCACAATTTGTATTTCATTCTTTTATGTGTATTGTCTAATGATATCTCTTTTTCATCTTTCCATAGGTATAGTTCTTCTTGGAACACATTATCTTCCAAGAGATAGATATACAAGATATGTATAGGGATGCTGCAAACAAGATATGTACAAGAAATAAGAAGAGTGTTGCTACCTTTTAGAAGAAGAAGTCTCTTCCATCTTGCTTAGTCTTCTTTGTAGGTTCCTTTTCTTCGGTAATTGATTCTTCGTGTTTCTCCTTCCTTTTCTTTAGCTTGGGACACCGATTCTTGTAGTGACCATACTTTTGACAGTTGAAGCATAGTACTTTTGAAATGTCTTTCTCTTGATTTGGCTTCCTCCTTGAGCCAAACTTCCTTTTGTTCCTGAAGTTCTTGAATCTTGCTGTGAAAGATTGATCGTCGTACTTCTTTTGGGGTTTCTCTTTTGTATTGATCCTTGATTCTTCTTGAGCATAGAAAGTCCAAAGTTCTTCAAATGTTGGATACTCCTTCCTTATGTTCATGCTTGTGGCAAATGCATCCCATGTCTTGGGAAGACCATTGAGTACTATGTTCAACAATTCCTTTTCTGAAGTGATATCTTCAATAGCTTGTAGTTGGTCTCTTAACTGGGAGATCCTTACAAAGTATGATGTTACGCTTTCATCCTCATTCATCTTCATGTCATGGAGCTCATTCTTCAGACTCATAACTTGTCCGATGTTTCTGACTAAGAAGAGATTTGTTAGGGCATCGTACATCTTCTTTGATGAGTCAAGATGGGAGATGTAGGGTATCAAGTGGTCTTTTATAGAATCCACTATGATACTCATGGCATTGATGTCAACATATTTGAACTTCTCCATGGCTGCAATGTTCTATGGTTCATTCTCTTTTCCTTCTTCAAACTCTGGCTTCACGATATCCAACACTTTATTCTTGGCCAGGGTGAGGTCAATCCTTATCTTCCACATTCTAAAGTTAGAGGCTCCATCTAACTTGTTCTCAAACTTCATAGAGTTCGTCATGGCTTGCTTGACTTGGTCAAACCCTAGATTTGACCAGAAATTAAAACTTCATGTCTTGTCTTTTTTAGAGTACCAGGAGATGCGCTGGGCTAGGGTGCATTGATCTATCTAGAGATTAGGTCAATCCATTCACTTAAGGTGCCTCAACAAGAGGTTTATGGTTTCTGCAACTCCACCTGCTAGTAACCCTAGCTGCAATGTCTTGGAAGCTGCTTCTGCTAGTAACCCTATCGGCAGTTCCTCAGCGAGCTCAATATCCTAGCGGCTATGTTTCCTTCCAGTGTTTAGACTGAATGAAGGAGGTGTGGGCCCATAACCTGTTAGAATATAGAAAATGGTGTGCTCGTTTTACCATTGACAATACCCTCGTCACCCAACCATAGGCCGAAGCCACCCTCCGAGCACCTTAACCTTGACTGAGAATTACTCTGGAAGCAAACCCTAGGCTAGATAGCCAAACAAGATGTAGCACATCTTCCTCCAAGGATAGCGCACCAACAATATCTGATCAGATAGTCCAAACCCTAGCCAAGAGATAGTCCAAGCCAGCACCCAAAACTAGTTGCTGCAACAACTGCACCTGCAACTCTCCTCCACACGTGTGCACCAAACTGGGAACTGCAGTGCGCACCACTTGCTGTCTGCAATTCTGAGATGTTTTCAAATGAGAAATGGCACCCTGCATTTATATTGGTTCTGCCAGATTTGTTAGGGTCGACTTCTCCTTTTGGATATGTGTCTGTTCAGTATATTATTATTATTTTTGGCCGACTTCTTCTCTTGGAGGCTAATAACCTAATATAAATTATCTTCTTGAGCCGACAAGACTTATAGTTTTATTAGCCAACTCATTAGTGTTTTATCTTTCTTTCCGGAGTCTTCTATTCTCGTCAGGTTCACACATGGAGGTAAATACCTTCCGCAGCTACCATAATATTAACAAGAAGAAGACAACTATCAAATTCCCTTGTATGTTATGTGAAGGTGATCATTATTCTGACCTTTGTCCTCGCATGGACAAGGACTCTTATCTTTTGGAAAAGCTTCAACTTCCAATTGGTTATCGTAATATTTCCCCCAACCCATCGTTAGTTTATAGAATGGTCAATCTGGCTCCATCCCTGGTCAATCCAATTGATCAGGTGGTCAATCTAGTTTCATCCTCAGTTGAACCACTAACCAAAGTAGCTGATCTGGTTCCATCATCGATCAACCCCACTTCTCATCCAAAAAGTGAAACCCAAGTGTTTGATCCAGTCCCTTCATTGGTCAGTCCCACCCTTCTTCTGAAGAGTGCCAACATGGTCAATCCCACTCCTCCTCTGACAAGTGCCAAAGTGGTTTCTCTGGTCCCTTCATCAGCTAGTCTGGTTGATCATGTCATCAATCTCGTCATGTCCTTAGTTGAACCAACTGACAAATTGGTTTATTCGATCCCATATTCAGTCAATCCCACTCTCCTGTTAGAGAGTGCAATCTAAGCGGTCGATCCATTTTCACCTATCGACTCCATTCTCCCCTTGGAGAATGAAACCCAAGTGATTGATTTGATGTTGTTATCCATCGATTTGACTCTCCTTCTATAGAGTAAACCCGATTCTTCCCATGTTTTTCTCATTGATATAGGATCTACTATGCCGGGGGGCATTCCTCCTTCTCCTGCGAAAACCCCTCTAGGTAATGAGGCCATCCTTTTTTATTGGGGTGCGCTAACTGGAACTCATCTTCCCTCTCACATTCCTTTCAAGATTACAATACAAGTTTGTGGTCGGGACGTTCCTCATGCATCGATAGATGAAGGTTCTTCCGTCAATATTTTGTCCTCTATTGCTTGGAAAACTTTGGGTTATCCTCAGCTTGTGTCGGTTACCCAAAATCTGTTCACTTTTAACAGAAGAACCAATCACCCTTTAGGGATCCTTCCTCAGTTTCTTGTAACTTTGGGAGGGAAAACTATCTTTATTGATGTTATGGTAGTCCAAGACCCCTTGGATTTCGATTTACTCCTTGGACGAGATTATGTCTATTCCATGAAAGCTATTGTGTCCGCTCTATTTCATGTGATATATTTCCCTCACGATGGAAGAATGGTAACTATTGATCAAATTTCGTTTGTTGTCCCTGACTTGACCATCAACCCAATGACCTCCCTAAATGGTTCCTAAATGCATATGGTATCACCCCTGCCATAGGTCAATTATGTGCCGTTGTCTCCCATGACTTCAACTTCTGATGATTTGGATCCAATAGTTGACATGGTGATCTCTTCGGTAGGGATATTGGAGCCTGATCTCATTAGCCCTGACGATACCCTTGACATGTGTTCCTTCTAGAGAATTCTTCTTCCATCCAGTGAAGATATCTTGGAATCCATGACCGATTTTTGTCCCTTAACATGTTTTCCTTCTAGAGAATTATTCTCTTGGAAGCCATGATCAAGAAGAGTTCACGAGCATAGTTTTTCTTCTCTGTGGAAAGCTCGTTAAAAAATGAAACAAATGTCACGAGCATAGTTTTTCTTCTTTGTAGCAAGCTCGTTAAAAAATGAAACAAAGGTTACGAGCATAGTTTCTCTTCTCTATGGAAAGCTCATTAAAACATGAAATAGATGTCTTGAGCATAGTTTTTTCTCTCTATAGCAAGCTTGGTAAAAAATTAAACAAAATTCTGGGGATTGAACCCGAAGCCTTGAGCATAGTTCTTTTCCTGTGTCAAGCTCGTTAAAAAATGAAACAATCACCTCCCCTATCAGGTCGAATCTTTCTCTAGATCTCCTAGATTTCGAGTCGAGTCTTTCGTTAGGTCTCGTATTTGAACCTTCTTTTTATCCACCCTTATCCGTTTTCTCCATCTAGTGCAGAAATTGGTGACAACCTCAAAGTTGGTGAATGAATTGAATCTTGGAGGGGGCATGTCTCCATCCTTTGATGATAATTCTAGAGTTAAGCCACTAGCTTTCAAGCTAGGGGCAGAGTACCGAGCTTAGTATTTGTTCATTCTTGCGCTCGTAAAAACATGAGAATGTAACCGGGCAACCTTTTATCTCTTTTTCAGGCTCGCATGGATACACAAAAAAGGAACCCCCTTGAGTCTCCTTTAAGCTCTTTTCAGACTCTCTAAACATGAAAATATTGTCGAGTGATCTTTCTTCTTTTCACACTCGTTAAAAGGTTTTAAAGGGCGTCTTTCGAGTGATAATTTATCTTTTTTTCGGCCTCGTGAGACTAACATTAAGAAAAAGGACCAAATTGGAGTCATCTTTAATTCATTTTCAGACTCTCTAAATATGAAAAAAAACCGAGTTTACCTTCTCTGGACTCGTTAAATGATCATACATTGAAGGGCCCATACGAGACCGAAATCTTACTTCTTCCATTTCGTTAAACAAAAGAAGAGGGACTTACCGAAGGTGAGTTATATCGAGCATGTGTTACCCTCCTCGATCTCGTTAAACCAAAAAGAGGTACTCACCTACCTGGATGGGGGAAAAATTGAAGGAAGCAAGCCAAGTATTTTTTGAGAACATTACCAGTAACCCTTATAGTCTACCTTGAACACAACATTTTATCTTTGCACACATTTTGATCTGTCGAACTTCTGCACTGAACCAATCCTTTGAGTTTCTTCACTCCTTTCGGTCACCTGACGAAAGTCACAATATCCACTGCATCATCATGTTTTGGTCCATGTCATGTTTCTTTTGTTGTTCCTCAGTGTTCAAGGGAAGTATCTGCCTCAAGAGTCAACCATCATAAATATCTTGTTTCAATACTCGTGTCAGTCCATATTCATTTGATCTACCAATTTACATATCTGTGTCAATTTCGTGTCATTGATGGGGGATACATCAAGGCCCTCCTGTGACGATTCTATTCCTGTCGACCTTAACACATCATCCAAGAACTATACTTAGAAACCAGTTAGTACCTTGGGACCTGCATGCCTCAATGGTAGGCCTCCTCACTTCCGAAAATGGGTTTATATCATTGACCCCTGTTCGGGTGATTCCATGGATGTTCGACTTCAACTCATCTATTCACATTCGCTGGAATGTACTAGGGTACCTTGGGAATCATTGTCGTCAATGGTGATTTCCCTCGTGCTTGTTAATGGTTTACCTCATCGACCAGTAATCAAGTGGTTTCTACCATGTTCGACATCATAACATCTATTCACATGGTTAGACTCGTACCGCATCGAGATCCGTAAGAAGACCCTGGGTTGAGTGATCACTCTGATATATACTTTTCCCAGGTTGCGACAGAGTGTCTTTGAACATTGACACATATACTGTAACATAGATCCACTTTGTATTGGTCTTGTCTATGTCTTGTCGTCTCATAGATCCATTGTGTAGTCTTTGTGGCTACGATCAGTTCAGGTCATAGAAGTATATATCCACATTGTATCTTCAATGGCTATACCTTTTTGTCAATATAATTATGGATCTACAATGTATTCTATGGCGGCCATACCTTGAAAGGTCTTTATCACTCAAGCATAGGTATGCCTTCATTGGTTTTGAAACATGTCATAATATTTGTTTGATGGTTGTGTGCACCTTTTTCCAGCCTCTCTAAGTCCATACCCTTGCTTGAAAAAGTCTACAAAGTACTTTAGTCATCATTTTCTTCTGACTTTTCACTTTGGGGGGAAATATGTTACACATCAAAATTACTCACTTCAATGATGACCCATTGTCATCATTACTAGTGTCACAAGTGTCACAAACATCATACTACCATCTTTCCTATGTCATGTCTCTAACGACATCATAAGGACACTTAAGACACCTTCAAATACTGGTTTAGGAAGGAGAAATCATCTGATGAGGAGTACAAGTCTTTTTACATGAAGAAAACCACTTAAAAATGTTTTTTGGAAGGCAACTCTCCTCTACCCACTGTCATGGAGTGTCGACGCTCCCTAGCCTTTTTTGGGGGACCATTGAAACACTATGTGCACCCTTTTGGGGGAGTGCTACCCTTCCTGAGTGAATTTTGGTTTGTTGAGATAAATCAAGGAAGAATCCACTCAATCTTTGAAAGTGGTTGGATTCGAATCAGAGGTCAAGGCATGATCTTAGGGAAGATCCACAACTAAAGGAGAATAATCCTCAACTTATCCCAAATATCTCTCAAGTGGTTGGGTCTCTCCAAGCTTATATAAGGAGGCCTTCTCATGGTAAAAGTAGATATGGGTATTGAGAGATACCAAACTTATGATCTCATGGGTGGTATTGGATATTGGAGAAGATAGAAAGCATCAAACTTATGATCCCATCAGTAAGATACCATTGAAGCATAATCAGTGTGGATTACTTGAGCATAGGTTGGAACAAGATAGCTGGAAGAAGTTGTTGCGCCTTCATCAAAGATCTTTCAGTACTCTTCATTTGTTCTCATTAATATACATATATGCTTGGCCTGTTTCTTTTAAGTTTGTGTTTGTTCTACATGAACTTGTCTCTAGTAGATAGATCTGTTTTTTGAGCTAATCTCGGTAGAATAGGAAGTTTTTTGTATCTTTGTTTGTTCTACAGGACTTATCGAGGATCTTAGGATCGAAGCTCAACTTGGACTGTGCAAGGACAAACGCCAATAAAAAGGTACACTTTTCTTCTTCCTCTTCATACATTAGCTTAATTAGATCTAAAAGGATGTCAGTGACCAATGATATCACCCTTTGTTTCTTGGTTTTAGGAGTCTAGAGACCAAGAGGGAATCCACTTATCTACAGGGGGATTCACCTATAACACATGCACAATTCTTATAGTTGATGTTTTAGACTCGCTTTCCCACTGGATATGTAACTAGTAGTATTAGAAGCCAAATTGATATTAATATCTTAAGAGGCCTCAAGACCCATTACTATTATGTAATAATTGATAATATTTTACCTATTGTGGGAAATATATCAAGTTAGGAAAAGGGACCAATATTGAAATTTATAAGGTTGGGCTAATATTAAAGAGGATGAGTTTACATGTATTATATCCTTTGAAATTCGATAGTTTGAGGGAGGAGGTTGTTGAAGTACTTTGTCTATTGGAACGAGAATTTCCACCAACAATCTTTAACATTTCTATGCATATTTTGATACATTTAGAATATTAACTAGAGAATTGTGCCACACTCAGAATGATATGGATGTATCCTATAGAATGATATATGAAGGTTTTGAAAACATTTGTTCGTACTAGGGAAAACTAGAAGGAAACATGTCTAAGGGATATTCAATGCAAGAGGCCATGAGATTTTTCATAGAATATATGAAGGATTTTAAAAATGTCAATCGACGTATATGGGATGATGACAAATATGAGAGATTTTCAGGTGAAGTACTATAAGGAAATGGATGTCTGTTCAATCTATCACATCAAGAAAGAAGTGTGACACATTCCTATGTTCTTCAAAACACATGCTTGTTCGATAAGTGGCGTAGGTAAAAAAACAATACACAATAATTTATTTACTCAATTTCATTTACACATTTATATTATTAATATTACTATTTATATGTTAATATTCTATGTAGAAAATATGAAGAAGAGAATCAAACATGGATGGAACATCGACCTCAAAAGTGCATGAGATGCCATGATTTGATTGGAGGTGAATCTTTTCCAAAATTTCAAGAATGGACTGCTAATGTAGTTAGTGATGCAAAAGAATAAGGTTAAGATATAATAGAGGAGGAAAGTGAGATTTCACAATCTTCACATTTATGGGCTATGTGTTTTAGTGGAATGTGGTCATATGGTAGTCATTTAAGAGTTGAAGAAAAATACAAAGGAACGACAAATTGTGATTTTGTTGTTAGTATTGAATTTCTTCATGAAACTGAGAAGACGTTTTATGTTAGATTCATCCAAGAAATTATTCAAGTGGATTTTTGGTGAAAATAGTTATATATTGTTAAAATGTAAGTGGATCCGACAATCCACAGTACAACTTGATGAGTATATATTTGTACGCACAAATACATGACAATTTTTATCAGAGTAGGATGAGCCTTATGTTTCCACTCTTCAAATTAACCAATCATTTCTAATTGATGATTTAAGAATCCCATGATGGTCGTATGTCATTCAAACAGAGTCTTGTTCAAAATGAAAATTCATGGAAGTTGTCGATATAATGCCTAATAGGAAATATGTTAATTTACAAGAAACATTCGAAGAAGTGTTTGATTACGAATGAAGATATTGGGAGAGAGAATGTATTGCATGTAACATATGAGGATGAGGAAGAAAATAAAGAAGATGCATACACGAGTGATCAAGATTCTGATCTTGGTGGGAATGTAGATGATTATGATGATGTTTTTTCACCATAACTATCCTGTCACCTTAACTTGTTATCTTGTCACCTAAACTTTGGTTATATTAGTGGTGTAATTTATTATTAAATGTAATAAATATCTGAGTATATTTGTGCTTATTCACGTTTGTTTTACTAATAAATTTGTGTATCTAATCATCATTATTCTAATGGTACATTGTATACAAAACCTGAGATGTTCACTATTGATTTGAAGTGCATTTCACTCACTGTTAAGGTCTAATCATAAACCCATTTGATCATCCTAATATATGTTTGGATTTTGGAGAAATCAGTCAATTAAATTATGAATATTGTCATTGTTTAACCACTGTTGATTTGAGTACAAAATATGAGTTTGTATTTCACTTATTTACTTATGATTTATGGTTGATTTACTATAATAAAGATATTGAGTATAGGTGTGCTTATTCACTGTTGTTTTACTCATAATTTTTTGAATCTAATCATCATTATTCTACTAGTACATTGTATACAAAAAATGAACTATTCATTGGTGATATGAAGTGCATTTCACTTACTGTTAAGGGCTAATCATAAATCCATGTGATCATCTTACTACACGTTTGTATTTTGGAGCAATTACTGAATTAAATTCTAAGCATTTTCATCATTTAACCATTTTTTATTTGAGTAAAAAATATGAGTTTGTATTTCACTTATTTACTGTTGATTTATGTTTTATTTACTATAATAAATATCTTGAGTATAAGCATGTTGATTCACTATTGTTTTACTTATAAATTTCTGAATCTAATCATCATTATTCGACTGGTACATCGTATACAAAACCTGAGTTTTTCATTGCTGATTTGAAGTTCATTTCACTTACTATTAAAGGTTAACATAAATCCATTTGATCATCTTACAACATGTTTGTTTTTTGGAGAAATTACTGAATTAAATTATTAGTATTGCCAATGTTTAACCACTACTGATTTGAGTACAAAATTTGAGTTTGTATTACACTTATTTACTATTGATTTTAATATATATAAGCAACACTTCAAGGTATGATTTTAAATGGCATTTTTTTATTTCACATGCCCACTTAATTTTTGAGCACATGCACTAATAAAATATGAGATTCAAATCACATTCCACTGTTGTTCTATTGATTCAAGTTGTTGATTTATACATTATTGTTTATTTCGACTTCAGGAAATGAGGAAAAGGACTTTAAGGCACACATTAATAGATGATAGTGATCATAATGTTGAAACATTGATAGAATATGAGCACTTTCGTAGAGAACATGTGACCAAGAATAATGAATATTTATCTTCTCTTGGTTTGAAAAACATGCAAGTTGTAAATCCACTAAGTAGTATATTATTTGTTTAATAGTGTTTAATAAAATTTTAAAAGAAAGAGATTTATGTATATGGGAAATAATATGTTTTTTTTTTATAGGAAAGAAAAAGAGTGCAAAGAAAATGTGGAGAAAAAAAAGGAAAGTGAAGATACAATGTCGCCAACTCATAGAAGCCAACACATTTGTGATTCAATAAATACAGTTGGTGAAAATAATAGTTGTGATGATGTGCAACCTGATATAACACATGGTTATGTGCAACCTGGTGATCTCTTAGCACAAATTCTAAGAGAGATTGTTGAAAAACATGATTAGAGCAAAGGAACACTAAGTTTGCAAATGATTTATTCAAAATCAAAGGATGTGTTTGAAGTGAAATCTACGGAGACCGATATTGATCTACCTAGTGCTACACCTGATGTGACGAAGGAGAATGAAATTATGATTAATGAAAGTCATGAAGAGAGATCACTTGCATTTGGTGTGCCTCAAACTACACTTGTCGCATCTACAACTTTTGATGGAACTAGTACTGGATCAACCAGAAATATTGGTAGTGGTTTAGAAGAAGTGTCTTCTTCTATAAAAAGACAAAGATTGAGTCAATATTTGTACATATCTATAGAAATGAATGGAAAATAAATAAAATTGGAAGGAAATAACCCATTCTTGGTTGAGGTATCGAGAGATGGTATTGGTGTGTTAAGGTCCTAACCCGCACATAGGTAGATCAATGTATTCGGATGTAATAAAGGTCAATATTAATAAGACCTTTCAATAAAATAGAATAAGGCGGATGTAAGAAGACCTAATAGAAGCTTCCGCTTCTAGAAGGA